>QEOT01123457.1:32739-50242 GCA_003123785.1 Pterocarya stenoptera | reverse complement strand
TTTTTTTTTTTTTTTTTTTTGAGAAGGATTTTTTTCATTGTTGGCCGGGCAATCATGGCTTATACGTTAATTGATTTTTGAGGAATATTGGATATAGTATTAAATTATGCAAGCGCGTACACTCCTTAAAAAAAAGAAAAAAAAAGAGTGAAATATATTATTAAAAATTAATTATTTTTATATAAATTTTATATTTACTTATTTAAAAAAATATATATGATACTTACATATTTTATGATTGTAAATATTATTATTTTTAATTGTTATTACATATGCTTAAGCATTTGGATCTGCTTCATGTCTCAAAACGTTCAGTTAGTATTTTTTTTTAATGTTTAATTTATATTAATTCATGCCCAAAATTTATATTAGTCTAGTTTGTTTTCGTAGATGAGATGAAATAAGATGAAATTGATTGAAATAAAAATTAAAATTTATATTAAATATTGTTATAATATATTTTTTTAATATTATTATTATTTAAAAATTTAAAAATTTTAAATTATTTATTTTATTTTATGTTAAAATTTAAAAAAATTATAATAATTAAATTAAATTAGATGAGATATATAGGAAAACCGAAGGACGCTATTTTCCACCAACTCCTATCGTTTGTTCAAGACACGTGTCTAGCTAATCCACCAAGGAAGATAGATTGCACCTGAAAAAAAGATAAAAAGTGAATATGGAAGAGGTTCCTTCTCGTGTTAATCAATGGCTGGGCACCCTCTTAACCAAAGCTTTATGAAGCGCCATAGTTCTGAATCTTGACGGTTAACACATGACTACCCGACAAGGTGGACGCACAGAAAGACAGAAAGTAAGTAGTATAAAGTACAAGATCCTGCTATGATAAAAGGTAACGACGGCTGGATCGATAATAGTTAAAAAAAAAAAATCACATAATTTTTAAATATTTATTTAAAAAACAAACACCAATCTATTAATAAATATTAAAAAAAACTAGTATATGTGGAATTGGGATTCTAATTCATCTGTCCCCAGCATTTTCTAAGTATAAACTAAACAGCTAAATTGTCATTTGAGTAAGATAGTGTTTGAGTAGTAAGTTATTTTTAGATATTCTATGAATAATAAAACAATGTATTAAAAAAAAAGAATATTGAATAATAATAAAAAGTAGATAAAAATAATAAATAAATAAAAAATATTTTGATAATATTTCATTACCCAAACTATGCCATACTATAGGCCGGTGGCCGGCTCTATCATCAATATGCCAAAACCATGAAAAGAAAGAAAACAAGAAAGTTTGTGGAAAAGATAATGGCAAGAAGATAAAAGGGAAAAGGTCTAAACCTGCCGTCAACCTTTGTGTCCTGTACAATGGACCACCCTACCTTTCAAAGGTCAGTTTTATTATGGTTGTGGGGTAGTGGTGAAGGTTCAGTTAGTGGTTGGACAAAAGAAAACAACAAAAAAAAGGAGAAGAAAAGGGTTGATTTTCCTGTGATTATTTTGCCCCCACTTGCACATTTTGGTTGTGTGTGTGTATATATATATATAATTATATATATATATAATTATATATATATATATATATTCCTACCCACTCCATAATAGAGATTAGCCAATGATACACATAAACATTAAACATCTTATTATACCAAATACATTGTTATAGGTCAGCTACTTGTGTCTTCTTTATAAAGACATAACAACTCCACCTGCTGCTTCGTGTTTTTAGCCTTCTAAGGTTGTGAGTTTCTTCTGAGTTATGCCAAGGTATGATGGCTTGAGTTCTTCGTTTCAAGAAAAGAACATACAAAGTTGGTAATGGTTTTCGCTAGCTTTTGAAGAAAGATATATAGTTGGCGAATTAACCTCGATGCTGGGTTTCTGAAATGATTTTCGAGAGATGTATTAAGAAAGAATATGGTGAGTAATGATCATTAATTTGGTGTTTCAACCCGGATTCTGGTAATGGCAATCGTCCTATCTGTGATACTGCTTTTTGGGGGTGTGGTGCTCCTGGTTCTAATCCATGTTTGCATTGTTGGGAGGGCGTTTAGTAGAGGATTCCCCGAAGGAACGTCTGTGGTTGAGAGGAGCAGCACTGGAAACACAAGCATGTCCCGGGACGACATAAACAAACTTCCTTGCTATGATTACATAGCCGAAGATTTGAGAAGTAGCCCAGTGGATTGTGCAGTTTGCTTGGAGAATTTCAAGATGGGTGAAAAGTGCAGGTTGTTGCCGATATGCAAGCACAGTTTCCATGCCCAGTGCGTGGACGCATGGCTTATGAAAACGCCCATCTGTCCAATTTGTAGAACCTATGCTGACTCTTGGAAGGGCGGTGCTGTTTCAGGTGAAGAAAGTAGATGTTTCAGCGATCTGAGTATTGAGTTGAGAGGGAGCCAAACAACAGGAAGTAGTCACCTCAGTGATAATAGGATTGAGTTAAGCGAGAGTCTGAGAATAGAAAGTGACCGTCGTAGTGACATTGGCACAGAAATACTCGGAGAAAACAAGACAGTGGGAAGCAGCCATTTGGATAATGCTGGGGCTGAATCAGGAGAGAACCAAGTAAATATAGGTGGGGGTCAGCTGAGTTCTAATCCCTCTCGATCTCCTTTACCTTTTCAATCCGATCATGTATGATATATATAGCAGCTTGAATAGTTGAAGTGATCTCTACTATTATAGAACTTAGAAGGATTAATTGTTAAATTTGTGTTACTTTTTTTTAGAACTTTATGTTCCCTATCTATTATAATTAGATATAACTCCAACTTAAAAGTACACTTCGATTGCATGGTAGATTTTTTGTTTGGTCCTTAGAAGACTGATGCTTGAAATAAGTCGTGGGACGAGACATAAAATTTTTATCTCATCATTATAATTTTTTCAAATTTTCACACAAAATATAATAAAAAATTCTACTTTTTCAAATTTAAATTTAACTTTTTCAAATCTTAAAACAATAATATTATTAAAAAACAGTATTTTAAACTTTTATTTAAAATAAAAAATTATCATCTCACTATCTAAACCTACCCAAACCGTAAAGGTGAATGAATACAAGGAAGAATGAGCTAAAATTGGAAGATGAGAAGAGAAGAAGAAAGAGATCAGCCTTCTTCCCGTTCACGTTCCTCCTTTCTATAGGCTATGATCTTGTTTGATAATGCAACTGTATTAAGATATTCTCAAACAACTTAATTAAATACTATTCATAAACTATTATGAGATATTGTTATAAGCATCCAAACCAACCCAATATGCTCATTGGGATTTGTGGCATTTGCCTCCTACTTTTAAGTCTATTGATGGGCCTCGGCCCTTGAGAGTCCTTATTCTGGATTAGGCTTGTTCTATATTCGAACTGGGCTACTCTAATCTCGGCCCTTACAGAATAAAAAAGTTTTGTTTCGAAACAACGGATTGGATCCAAAGAATGTAAAGGGCTGGTTTGGATATAAAATATTTTGGAAGAATTAATCTTTATATTAGTCTATATATCAAACACTATAATTTTTTTATTTATTTATCTTATTAAATATATATTATATAGATGATGAATAAAAAAATATAAATATTTTAAGAAGAATAAAATAAAATAAAAATTGAAAAAAAATTTAAAAAAATAAAAAATATATTAATATGTAGTATGTAAATTTACATAGCAATGCTCTATTTTCGAAAGCCCCTCATATATATATCACGCACTTTGACAAGACAAGTGGGTTTTGATGTGATCAGTAATGGCTGTCATGATCACCTGACCATCTCTACCTAGATTACACGATCTGCTTTTGATGACGTGTAATAGCAATAATAGAGTCGTCCCCTGGTATTGTTATTTGTTGCGATGAGAATGGCGTCTCTAGGCGTAGCATTTATCACCCGTACGTGGAGATCAAGATTCAAATCTACCTGCATCAAGGCCTAGTATTGTGGATGTAGGTCTCTGTTTTATCCCACCATTAGTTTCACCATTACTCTCATATTTTACATAAGTGCATAATAACCTCCAAGAATATAATGCATACATATATGGTCGCATGCATGTCAAAGACCCATTTAAAAAAATAAAAATAAAAGTTTTAGAACTATTCAGCCTCCTCAAAATTGTGTGGAGGTCGGATTCTATAGCCAATAGTAGCCTACCAAATGGTGTCGTGTCCCGACCCTCAACTTAGGTTATGTTTGAGAGTAAAGATGAGAAATTTCATCTCATCTTATTATTATATATTTTTTAAATTTTCATATAAAATATAATAAACAATTCAACTTTTTCAAATTCCAAAACAATAATAATATTAAAAAAATAATATTTTAAACTTTCATCTTAATATTATTTACAAAATTTTCAAAAATTCTCATCTTATCTCAACATCCAAATCTAAAATAAATGAGTGGCGGATTGTTGGAACAAGATAAAAGAGATTGAAGAAATCTATAGATTTAACTTATCTCATAAAATCAATTTTACAAGAAATGATTACTTATTCTTTATAAATATGTCTAAGATTTTGTTCACAGGTAATATGAGATTATTTCTCAACACCCTCCCTCACGTGCAGGTTAGTATTTTTCTTGATCTTTCACGGAATAAGTAGTGTGAGCCCCCATTCGTTATGTGGAAGGCTCTGACACCATGAAGAAATCTATAGACCTAACTCATCTCATAAAACTGGTTTTATAAGAGATGAATCTTTTTAAACATATTCAAGATCTTGTCAACCTAGGATTATTCCTTAATAGATATCCTTACTAGGAGTGAAAGCCGAAGGTGTCGGTGCGGTTTGGGTCCAAAATCGAAATCGCACCGATTTACTGAAACTGGGATCAACTCGATTGTAACCGGCCGGTGAAGAGGAAGAAAACCGTTGATGTCGGTCTCGATTTTCTTTCGATCGATTCGCCAGCGTTGTTGGTGGCAACGAGAGAGATAAAAACACAATGATTTATAACAAAAAACTAGAAATCTTACAACAAATAACATTGATTCACATTAAAATCAACAAAATACAAAATAATAGGCGAATCAGAAAGAGAGAGAGAGAGAGAGAGAGAGAGAGAGAGAGAGAGAGAGAGAGAACAATGCCGTTTGCTGGAATTGGGAATGGTGGAGAGGGATGGCTGGAGGTTGGATTCGTTGCAACTGGAGGTTGGACTTAGAGGGCTCGAAGATGCACTATTGTAGTCGTACACACACATAGAGAGAGAGAGAGAGAGAGAGAGAGATGAAGAATAAGAGAAGACGCGGGGGTGGGGGGATTAAAACTAAGTCTGAAACGACGTCAAGTTTGATCATTTTCTTTATTGTTTCTATGAAACAACGTCATTTCACTTAAGTAAAATAACGTCATTTTCTTTAAATACATAAAAAAAAATATATATATATAATGAACCAAACCGGTGTCCTTTTTTTTAGAGTATTGCTATGCATAAGTCTACACACCACACATTAATGTGTTTTTTATTTTTTTTAAATTTTTTTTATTTTACTCTTCTTGAAATATTTATATTTTTTTATTCATCATCCATATAATATATATTTAATAAGAGAAAAAAATAAAAAAAATTATAGTATGTGATGTATAGACTGATGTAAAAATTAATTTTTTTTTTTAAATTCCAACTACATCCTGACTAGTTGTCCACCTGTTTCGGACGGCTCCCGACTCCAACGGTCAATTCCAGTTAGTGTCGGCCGGTTTTATTGGTTTCTGTTCACCCTTTAATCCCTACAATGCACTCCACATCCATTTCTGGAGACACGTACGTAGTGGCCGAGTAATTGTGTGGTGTAGCTTGTATGATTTGCTTGCAACTTGATCGAGATACTCTGAATATTGAAAGTATCATAGATGATACAGAAATCGGACGGATCCCTAACTAGATAAATTTATAGCCACTAGAATCTAGTTTGTTGTCGAGGAATCAATAAAGTCTTGCCAAAATTTAGTTCAAGAATTCATAGCCACTCGAATCTTGTTTGTGTCGTGTCCCAACTCTTACGTGTCAACGCACGTTACTTGACTTTTTAAAAACTCATCCCATCTGTGCACTGTAGGATGTAACCATCCATGCAACTTTTCAGACACCGACTTAAGGCTTCTGAGTTCTGACAGCCCATGTGCAAACTTGGCTTTCACGCCTTCCTCAGTAATTCGAATTACAAATTCATAACATTAAAGCACAAATATTCAATAGATGTGCAGTATTTGGAATTAAAAATATTGGAGGAAAACAATATTCAAGTTTTTGAATAAATATAATTTGATATTGGAGGAAAAAAATATCCAAGTTTTCGAAACTAATAAATTGGGAAAAAAAAACATATACCACATTTTCAATATATATAATTATCTATTACAATAATCAAAATTATTCTAATTTATAATTAGAATAAAAATTTTAAATTTCTTATATATAAAAAAATAAATAGATCATAAATAGAATAATATCTTTTAACAAAGAAATTTTAATTTTTGAAAATATAAACACAAAAATTATAATTTGAGATTTAAATTCATTTATAGATTTTTTAATTAATAATAAATAGTATTATTTATTAATATATTTATAACTATTACACAATAATTATTAAATAATTTTCAATCATTAGTGAGATCTATCCTTTTATCAAATTTTAAAAAGTAAAAATTATTGTATCTTATTTCATCTCACTATTTAAACATTCATTTTTACAAACTATCTTATTTTATTTTAATTTAATTCAAAAATTTTATTATTATTTAAAATATTTCGTCATATTTTAAACCAAACGAGTTGAAATGAAGCCAACCGTGCATGCCCACTGAGTTTGATGCATATCACGTGTTAAGTACTACCCTCGACTTTAGAAAATAATTATTTTAGTCGTAACTATTATTTACCATTGTTTAATATTTTATTACTTATTTTTTATTACTATCTATAAAATATCTGAAATCATTTCACTAATGCAGCCGAATTCATTCTATTCGAAAGATGGTGTAAAAAACACATTATACCTTCCATGGAGTTCTTGCAGTAGCTTGGATTAATTGTATTATGGGATCTAAATTTTTAAATTTTTTCCACAAATCAAATTCTATCAGGTCAACATTATGAATAATATGACCTTTAGATACACCAACTTATAAGTAGATTTTTTCTTGACTAATAGACTTGCTAATTGTTAACACAGTTATAAAAATTCACATATTCTTATAATTAACTTAAAATTTTTAAATAAATATTAATATTACATAACATTAGAACAAATATTCTGAATTCAAATTTGAGAGAGTTCAGGCAATTATAAAAGGTTAAATCTACGTCGTGGCCTAGTTAGATATATAGGGGCGTGGGTTGGGGGCTGTTCCAAAAATCTAGTTGCAACTTACCACCGTCCTAATGAATAACGGTTCTTCTAGGTACAAGCAACGTCGGGTATCGATTGTGCACCGATTGCTGACGTGGCTTTTTTATATTATATTAAAAAAATAAAAACAAAACAAAACAAGAAAGGAAAAGGCATACACGAAACGCTAAGAGTCCAGAGGACTTTGTCTGCGAAATGTAATCCCTTCGTCTTCATCAGATCCCTACGTCTTGGTACAAGCAATCTCCCATTTGCTAAATAACAGACCTCTTTTCTCCAATCCGCAGCCCGGTCTCATTTGGGGACCAACAAAGTCATTATTATATTGCTAGTATTAAAACAAACATGGATATCTACTATCTAGCATAATCCAAAGGATACAACTCTTTCAACAAAACCTAATCCCACATACAGATATAATGATGTTTGATTGTCATCAAGTAACAGCCCCATTCGCATAAAACTACATAGAAAAAAAAGGGTGAGAGTTTCAGTCATGTTTAATCCAGAAGACTTTGCTTAACTTGTGTTCCTCATTCTGGCTGTAATTCCATTTATTTGATGAGCAATACATATATGAGTTTGTGGTTATTATCATCACATCTCAACCTTTTTAGTGTCTCCACTTGCAACATGTTCATAGGATTGAGACAGGGAAGTCTGCTGATCTCTATCAGCCTCCTTAAGCTCCGATTATTCTCAGAAAGTTTTTCATGCCCACGAACCACCAAAACGTTCTTCTTTGTTGTCAAGAGCTCCCCCCTTAATTTGGAACCAAGTTCTAAAACAGAGAGAACGAGACGTCTTCATCAGATTTGCAGAGAATGGAGCGAGAGAATGAGAGACAGCAAACCCACCGTTTCGCCCTTCTAAATTTCCACCATCGCCTTCGTTTAAATTCCCTCCATTCCTGCGCGCAAGAAACTCTACTTTTCATTTAATTAAAACGAACCGTTTTAATAATCTCAGGTGGAGGTTGGTGCGCGATCGGTCCTCAAATCAGCTTGCATTCAAACTTTTCCAATGAATAATGATACTTCCACCGCTCCCAGCTTTCGTTGGAGCTTCCGCTGGTATTTATTTTTATTTATTTTGTTATTTTTTGTTATTTTGTTATTAAAGAAGTATTTTTTTAATAATGAAAAAAATATTTAAAAGTATTAGAAAATACATATAAAAAAAAAAGACAAAAAAAAAAACACATCAAAATAATTAACAATAGCTCCAAGCAGTGATTATAGTGCCTTATTTTTCTGTAATCTTTTAAGAAAAATAATATTCTCACAACTAGTTTTTACCCCTCAGTGTTATCGTTGGAGTTTTTTCTTTTTTTATTTTATTTTTCTTTTTACTTAGTGATTAAGGAAGTATTTTTTAATAATATTATGTTTTTTTAAAAAAATATTTAAAAGTGTTAAAAAATATATGTTAAAAAAAAAACAAAAAAGAATAATTATACCTAACGGTGGCTCCCTGCGAGAGATGAGAGCGGTGGACGTAGCATCATCCTATCCTAATAATTTGCTGCTTGAGAGATTTTTCTTGTCCTTTGTTTTAACTTTTTTCTTTCAATAATTTGATAAATATTTCCAAACAAAATAGATTGACTAGCTATAAACCGATTACACGTTACCATCTTAAATTGATCACTAATAATCACTTTTTTAATTATTAAATAAAATAAAAAAAAATAAAAAAAAGCAGTAAATAAATGATAGGAAGACTTAACAAATTATTTGGTCATACAAACATACCGGCAGTTTGTATACCGGCAGGTTTTGTTTTGCTGCACAACAAATGCATTTTTTTTTTAAACGTGACAACAAATGCATGAACTAAATATATTGTTATAGGTCAGCTACTTGTGCCTGCTTTTTAAAGACATAACAACTCCACCTGCTGCTTCGTGTTTTTAGCCTTCAAGGGTTGTGAGTTAATTTCTTCCGAGTTATGCCAAGATATGATGGCTTGAGTTCTTCGTTTCAAGAAAAGAACATACAAAGTTGGTAATGGTTTTCGCTAGCTTTTGAAGAAATATACATAGTTGGTGTATTAACCTCGATGCCGGGTTTCTGAAATGAGTTTTAAGAGATGTATTCAGAAAGAATAAGGTGAGTAATGATCATTTTGGTGTTTCAACCCGGATTCTGGCAATGTCAATCGTCCTATCTGTGATACTGCTTTTTGGGGGTGTGGTGCTCCTGGTTCTAATCCATGTTTGCATTGTACTTGGGAGGGCGTTTAGTAGAGGATTCCCCGAAGGAACGTCTGTGGTTGAGAGGAGCAGCACTGGAAGCACAAGCATGTCCCGGGACGACATAAACAAACTTCCTTGCTATGATTTCATAGCCGAAGATGTGACAAGTAGCCCAGTGGATTGTTCAGTTTGCTTGGAGAATTTCAAGATGGGTGAAAAGTGCAGGTTGTTGCCGATATGCAAGCACAGTTTCCATGCCCAGTGCGTGGACGCATGGCTTATGAAAACGCCCATCTGTCCAATTTGTAGAACCTGTGCTGACTCTTGGAAGGGCGGTTCTGTTTCAGGTGAAGAAAGTAGGTGTTTCAGCGATCTCAGTATTGAGTTGAGAGGGAGCCAAACAACAGGAAGTAGTCACCTCAGTGATATTAGGATTGAGTTAAGCGAGAGCCTGAGAATAGAATGTGACCGTCATAGTGACATTAGCACAGAATTAAAACTCGGAGAAAACAAGACAGTGGGAAGCAGCCATTTGGATTATGCTGGGACTGAATCAGGAGAGAACCAAGCAAATATAGGTGGGGGGTCAGCTGAGTTCTAATCCCTCTCGATCTCCTTTACCTTTGCAATCCGATCATGTATGATATATATAGCAGCTTGAATGGTTGAAGTGATCTCTACTATTATAGAACTTAGAAGGATTAATTGTTAAATTTGTGTTACTTTTTTTTTAGAATTTTATGTTCCCTATCTACCATAATTAGATATAACTCCAACTTAAAAGTACTCTTTGATTGCATGGTAGATTTTCTGTTTGGTCCTTAGAAGACTTCGATGTTTGAGACAGGTCGTGGGATGAGATACAAAATTTTCATCTCATCTCATTTTATCATTATAATTTTTTCAAATTCTCACACAAAATATAATAAATAATTCAACTTTTTTAAATCTCAAAATAATAATAATATTAAAAAATAATATTTTAAATTTATATCTAAAATAAAAAATTCTTATCTTACTATCCAAACCTACTAAAACCGTAAAGGTGAATGAATACAAGGAAGGAGGAGCTAAAATTGGGAAGAAGAGAAGAGAAGAATAAAGAGACCTGCATCCCGGCCAGCTTGTATTGTGGATGCATAGTAGGTCTCTGTTTTATCCCACCATTAGTTTCTCTACTTACCATTACTCTTATGTTTTACATAAGTGCGTAATAACCTTCAAGAATATAATGCATATATATTAGGGACGCATGCATGTCAAAGACCCATTTTAAAAAATAAAAAACAAAAGTTTTAGAACTATTCAGCCTCCTAGAAAATGTGTGGAGGTTGGATTCTATAGCCAAAACGTAACCTACCAAATGGTGTCGTGTCCTAACTCTCAACGTCTCGTTTGGTTATGTAGTTTAAATAAGATGAGATGAAATATTTTAAATAATAGTAAAATTTTTTAGTTAAGATGAGATCAAGTAGTTTGTAAAAAACTGTGTATTTAAATAGTGAGATGAGATAGTTTTTACTTTTTGAAATTTAATAGAGGGATGGGTCCCACCAATGATTAAAAATTATTTTATAATTATTGTGTAATAGTTATGAATATATTAATAAATAATACTATTTATTATTAATTAAAAAATCTATAAACAAATTTAAATCTCAAATTATATTTTTCGTTGTTTATATTTCCAAAAATTAAATTTTTTATTTGTTAAAAGATATTATTCTAATTATGACCTATTTATTTTTTTATATATAAGAAATTCGAAATTTTTTATTCTAATTATAAATTAGAATAATTTCGATTATTGTAATTGATAATTATATGTATTAAAAGTGTGGTAGATTTTTTTTTTCCAATTTATTAGTTTCGAAAACTTGAATATTTTTTTCCTCCGATATCAAATTATATTTATTCAAAAACTTGAATATTGCTTTCCTCCAATATTTTTAATTCCAATTAGTGCACATCTGTGGACTATTTGTACATTAATGTTAGGATAATACTACTCTCACCATTCCAATCTGTCGTTCTATTCTACTGTTGTAATTTTTTATTTTATTTTATATTCTTTTTTACTTAGTGATTAAGAAATTATTTTTTTAATAATACTGTGATTTTTTTATTTTTTAAAAAAATGATAAAAAATACATTTATGAGAAAGAAAAAAAATTCCTATAACTAACACAGCTCCGCGGCGAGTAGCATGATCCTTTGGGCGGATTGTTGGGGGCAAGATAAAGAGATTGAAGAAATTTATGGATTTAATTCATCTCATAAAATCAGTTTTATAAGAAATGATTACTCATCTCTTAAAAACATATCTAAGAACTTGTTCACAGGTAATATTTGATTATTTCTCAACATTCTCTTTTATGTGCAGATTAATATTTTTCCTGATCCTTATCACAGGATAAGTAGTATGGATTCTTATTCAACCTGTGACAGGTTTTGATACTATAAAAAATTTAATAAACTTAATTCATTTCCTAAAACCGATTTTATAAAAAAATATTACTCATTTCTTATAAACATTAATACCTTATCCACGTGGGATATTCCTCAACAGATATCACAACAATGCACTCCACGTCCATACGTCCATTTCTGGAGACATGTACGTACGTACTGGCCGGGTAATTGCGTGGTTTAGCATGCCTGATTTGCTTGCAACTTGATCAAGTTATTCCGAAGGGGAATATTCAAATTCAAAGTATCATAGATGAGACAGCAATCGGACGGACCCCTGCAGGGCTAGCTAGATAATTTAAAGCCACTCGAATCTAGTTTGTTGTCATAAATTGTTTGGACGATATTAGGTACACCGCTCCCAACTCTGCTCCTGTTGAAATTATGTTAGGCATAATTAATTTTTTTATTTTCTTGTTTCTTTTTTATATCTATTTTTTAAGATTTTAAAATATTTTTTCAAAAAATTAAAAAATTATTAAAAAATACTTCATTAATCATTAAATAAAAATTAAAAATTAAAAATAAAATTAAAAATTCTAACGATAATACCAAGTGATAAAAATTAGAAGTGAGAATATCATTTTCCTTAAAACATTTTAAAAAAACACTATAGTTATCACTGGTAGCTTTTAGCTAGTGTGTTTTTTTTTTTTTTTACTTTTTTTATATGCATTTTTTTAATACTTTTAAATAATTTTTTTAAAAAAATTCACATCATTTTTTAAAAATACTTCATTAATCACGAAATAAAAAGAGAAAAAAAAAGAGAGAGCAAGAGCTCCCAACGGGAGATGGGAGCTGTGAGCCTAGCATTATTCAAGTTGTTTATATCATGCAATGCCAACTTTATACGTATGTGGGGGCCGGGATGTCTGGTTTTTGAGAAAAATGTTAATTTGTCTTCTAATTATGTCCATTCATTTTGACCGCTTGTGTATTTAATTTTTTTTACTTAAAGATTAAGAAAATAATTTTTAATGTATTGATGTATCTTTTTTATTTTTTAAAAATATTTAAATATGTTAAAATATATATATAATAAAAAAAAAAAGAAAAAAAAGAGAGAGGCCAAAATAGCCGATCAAATAGAGCGGTGCTACCGCCCTTGGTTTTGATGTTGGTTGGCCTTTTTGTCGATAATGTATTCTTGGATCGACGGGTGCAAGCAGTAGTACTGACATTATGTGCAATATGGAACTCATGTAAGATATCTACTATATATATAAGAGAAAACCTTCCTGTAGGTGTCTCCCACAACCTGCGTTTAACGGAAGCCAACAGCAGCTCGTCACTTGTACGGTAGAAGAAAACCCGATAGAGACGCTCAACCAGGGAATAAACCCCTCCATCCCAAACTGAAGAAAAAAATAAACTGAGAAAGAAAACCTCTTTGCTATGCTTTCTCGCACTCTCGAACGAAAACACTCCCTCTCTCTCTGCTCTCTCTCGAAATCGATGGAACAGTTTAGACAGAAATAGACATTAATAGCCAGCATAGTGACTAGCTGATTATCCATCGCTTAAAATGAGAGAGATCATTATATATGCCTAAGTATTGATGAAGCATTCAAGAATGCTATATTAATAATGATCATAAATATTAAGGGCGTCATGGAAAACAAGTACTGCCATCGAATGATAAGGATGTGATCTAATATTGCTAATGTCGAGAAGTGGTCCTCAACAGGGCAAAATTCACCATTGAAAACTACCCGCAAGAGCTCGTCTTACCCAACTTTACTGAGTCAAAAATTTTCAAACAGAGAAAGCTAGAAACCTCGTCGAGTGCGACCACGACCTCAAGATAAAAAAGAAAGCAAAGCTTAAATGCCAGTTATGGTCTTTCTCTGGCAAGGAGAAGACGCAGGAGGGCAGGGGCTAGGGTTTGATATAGAAGTGAAGAAGTTTTAATAAACGGGTACCACTGACATTCATCGAGTTCGATAGTTTTGAAATCAATTGTTATGTTAGCCTGATTTTATCGGGTTGGATCTACTCGGGTTGCACGGGTTCATCGGCCCATCGGGCTTTTTGGTCAGGTCTAACTGCAGGGGTGGAACTAGAAAATCTAGTTTGAGGGGGCTAAGGTAAAAAAATAAAATAAAATTGGGGGGGGGTCAAATAGTAATTTTTATAGTCTACTTTATAAAAAAAAAACCTTCTAAAACCTAATTTTCATCAAATTTTAAAAATTTTGGGGGGCATTGCCTGAAGGTAGTTCCACCCCTGCGTGTGTGTATACTAAAAAAAAAAAAAATAGTAAATAAATGATAGGAAGACTTAACAAATTCTTTGGTCATACAAACGTATTTGCAGGTTTTGTTTTGTTGCCACGCGACAACAAATGCATTTTTTTTTGGACGGTGATCAAGGATCCAAAATCTTGCAACCTAAAGTTGACACATTTCATTTCGTTTATACCCCTCATCTCCTTATAAAGGCTATCAATAAGTGAACAGTAAATTTTATTTGACACATTTCATTCCATTTATACCCTTCATGTGTGAATAGAACTTTACGGAAGAAATGGAGAAGTCAATCAGACATCAACAGTAAGGGGTAAAAATGTAATAATACTCAAATGGAAGAAGGCATCAGCAAAAGAAATAAAGCACTTAACAAATGAAGTATGAGTAAATGTGTAATAACAGTAGCTAACAGAAGTGCATATGAAAAGTAAAACACAAAAGTAAGGATAAAATCGTAATCTTGATCCTTCATTAAATTCTACAAGGGAGTTTATACACGTCAAATAGTCAAGAATCTTAAGAATTTTTTTAATCAAATATGATCATTTATTAAATTCTATAAAAGAACTACACATTAAATAGTTAAGAATTTACTTTTTAGTTAAACAAAACTTGAAAAAGTTAACCAAAAATAATAAAAATTATTATTCATAGCAACATATCATTATGAGCAGTGCTACAGCTCCCGCTCTTCACTACCGCTCCCCCCTTCCCGCTGGACGTAGCATGCTCATTTGATAGCCACGTGTCTATATGTATGTGTTTTTTTTACGTTTTTTTTTAAGTCATTTTTTATATAGATTTTTTTAACATTTATAAATATTTTAATAAAATAAAATAAATTTAGAACATTATTAAAAAATACTTATTTAATCAGAAAGTAAAACAAAAAAATCATTAAAAAATACTTCCTTAATCACAAAGTAAAATAAAAAATATTAAAAAATACTTCCTTAATCACTAACTAAGAAAGTATTTTTTAATAATATTATATATTTATTTATTTTTTAAAATATTTAAAATTATTAAAAAAAATTATATATAATAAAAAAAAAATTTAAAAAATACATTAAAAAATATGCTAGACCCCAACGGGGTCCCGGCGGGATATCTAGCATTTTCCTATCATTATATATAAGATCCAACTTGCTTGACGTGGACGTGTTCCTCCAACGGTGGTACTGCTCTTACAAATGCCAGCTAGTTAGGGTTACGTGGTGGAGTTTCCTTGCATCTTTATTTATACTGGACCATCTTTACATTATTATATTTATTTTTTTACTTTTATATTTTAATATACATAATTATACAAAAATAATAAATTACAGGTTTGTGGTGCAGGTAATAATAATTTTATCACGCGTTCTTGATCACGGACCACAAGTTCTATATCGGACCAGCGCGGCTACATCTAAGAAGAAGAAGTTAGGATGCCTTTGGGTAATGAGGTAATCATGAGTTTCAACCCTTCAGATGATGCAGAACCTCGCCATGTGGTTCTCTTTCCCTTCATGTCCAAAGGTCATACCATTCCAATCCTCCACCTAGCCCACCTCCTCCTCCGTCGCCCCCTCGCCGTCACCATCTTCACCACCCCAGCCAACCGTCCCTTCATCACTCAGTTTCTCTCGAACAGTTCTGCCTCCATTGTCACCCTCCCCTTCCCTCAGAACGTTCCCGGACATGATGATATCCCTGCTGGCACCGAGAGCACCGACAAACTTCCCTCAATGTCCCTCTTCCATTCATTTGCACTCTCCACCAGGCTCATGCAGCCCGACTTTGAACGAGCGCTCGAGACTCTTCCCCGTGTCAGCTTCATGGTCACTGATTGGTTCCTCTGGTGGACTGCAGAGCCTGCCTCCAGGTTCAACATCCCACGGTTTATATTCAGTGGCATGTGTTATTACGCTACGACCGTTTGCAGAGCTGTAATGATGGATCGGCTTCTATTTGGACCCCAGTCAGACGATGAGTTGGTAACTGTGACAACTTTTCCATGGGTCAAAGTCACTAAAAATGACTTCGGACGGCAATTCAGGGAGCCCAATGGTCTGGAACTTGAGTTTACAATGAAGACTATGCTATCGGCAACGAATTGCCATGGTACAATAGTCAACAGCTTCTATGAGCTTGAGCCTGTGTTTGCTGATTATTCGAACCTTAACTGTTCACCTAAGTCCTGGTCCGTGGGGCCTCTTTGCCTGGCTGAGCTACCAAAGGCTCAACCGGAACCTCACAAGAAGCCCACATGGGTGCACTGGCTGGACGAGAAACTTGACCAGGGGAACTCAGTTCTTTACGTAGCCTTCGGGTCTCAGGTGGAGATTTCGCCTGCACAACTCAAAGAAATAGAAACTGGGTTGGAAGAATCCAAAGTGAATTTCCTGTGGGTGATAAGAAAGATTGAGTCAGAGATATTCTCGGATGGTTTTGAAGAGAGAGTGAAAGATAGAGGAATTGTAGTGAGAGACTGGGTTGACCAGAAGGAGATTTTGATGCACGAGTGTGTCCAGGGGTTTCTCAGCCACTGTGGGTGGAATTCTGTTTTGGAGAGCATATGTGCCGGGGCGCCAATCCTTGCATGGCCCATGATGGCAGAGCAACATCTTAATGCAAGAATGGTGACGGAGGAAATAAAGGCCGGATTGAGGGTTGAGACCTGTGATGGGTCAGCGAGAGGGTTTGTGAAGAGTGAGGGGTTAGTGAAAACGGTGAGGCAGTTGATGGAGGGAGAGATGGGGAAAGGGGCGAGGAAGAAGGTGAAGGAACTTGCAGAAACGGCCAAGAAGGCTGTGGTGGAAGGTGGATCGTCCTGGAGGACTTTGGATTTGCTCATTGATGAGATGATCACATGCATGCAGTAGGAAGGTGGAGACGAGCGCTGGCTGTATAATTCAGAAACTGAAGTCTTTATTTCATGTTCATCTTAGCTTGCTTTTGCTCCTAATTACCATTGCTGATAGATATGGAAGTTTTTGTATATTAACAAGAACAAAGAAACCCTAGAAACCGAATGAAAAGCAATATCGTGTATTGAGAGAATTCTGGAAGCCAAGTCCGATTATGTACATTGTGTAGGTATTTATACAAGGGAAAGTAAACTAACCTAATTACAAGCAAAAGGACCAAAATGCCCCAAACAAATAAGAAAGACTAAAATACCCTAAATAACAACTATACAACACAGAAAATGTAATTTATATAATCGTATATGTACAAAGAAAATAAGCTACAACAATT
>QEOT01123457.1:0-32190 GCA_003123785.1 Pterocarya stenoptera | reverse complement strand
AAGAAGAAGTTAGGATGCCTTTGGGTAATGAGGTAATCATGAGTTTCAACCCTTCAGATGATGCAGAACCTCGCCATGTGGTTCTCTTTCCCTTCATGTCCAAAGGTCATACCATTCCAATCCTCCACCTAGCCCACCTCCTCCTCCGTCGCCCCCTCGCCGTCACCATCTTCACCACCCCAGCCAACCGTCCCTTCATCACTCAGTTTCTCTCGAACAGTTCTGCCTCCATTGTCACCCTCCCCTTCCCTCAGAACGTTCCCGGCCATGATGATATCCCTGCTGGCACCGAGAGCACCGACAAACTTCCCTCAATGTCCCTCTTCCATTCATTTGCACTCTCCACCAGGCTCATGCAGCCCGACTTTGAACGAGCGCTCGAGACTCTTCCCCGTGTCAGCTTCATGGTCACTGATTGGTTCCTCTGGTGGACTGCAGAGCCTGCCTCCAGGTTCAACATCCCACGGTTTATATTCAGTGGCATGTGTTATTACGCTACGACCGTTTGCAGAGCTGTAATGATGGATCGGCTTCTATTTGGACCCCAGTCAGACGATGAGTTGGTAACTGTGACAACTTTTCCATGGGTCAAAGTCACTAAAAATGACTTCGGACGGCAATTCAGGGAGCCCAATGGTCTGGAACTTGAGTTTACAATGAAGACTATGCTATCGGCAACGAATTGCCATGGTACAATAGTCAACAGCTTCTATGAGCTTGAGCCTGTGTTTGCTGATTATTCGAACCTTAACTGTTCACCTAAGTCCTGGTCCGTGGGGCCTCTTTGCCTGGCTGAGCTACCAAAGGCTCAACCGGAACCTCACAAGAAGCCCACATGGGTGCACTGGCTGGACGAGAAACTTGACCAGGGGAACTCAGTTCTTTACGTAGCCTTCGGGTCTCAGGTGGAGATTTCGCCTGCACAACTCAAAGAAATAGAAACTGGGTTGGAAGAATCCAAAGTGAATTTCCTGTGGGTGATAAGAAAGATTGAGTCAGAGATATTCTCGGATGGTTTTGAAGAGAGAGTGAAAGATAGAGGAATTGTAGTGAGAGACTGGGTTGACCAGAAGGAGATTTTGATGCACGAGTGTGTCCAGGGGTTTCTCAGCCACTGTGGGTGGAATTCTGTTTTGGAGAGCATATGTGCCGGGGCGCCAATCCTTGCATGGCCCATGATGGCAGAGCAACATCTTAATGCAAGAATGGTGACGGAGGAAATAAAGGCCGGATTGAGGGTTGAGACCTGTGATGGGTCAGCGAGAGGGTTTGTGAAGAGTGAGGGGTTAGTGAAAACGGTGAGGCAGTTGATGGAGGGAGAGATGGGGAAAGGGGCGAGGAAGAAGGTGAAGGAACTTGCAGAAACGGCCAAGAAGGCTGTGGTGGAAGGTGGATCGTCCTGGAGGACTTTGGATTTGCTCATTGATGAGATGATCACATGCATGCAGTAGGAAGGTGGAGACGAGCGCTGGCTGTATAATTCAGAAACTGAAGTCTTTATTTCATGTTCATCTTAGCTTGCTTTTGCTCCTAATTACCATTGCTGATAGATATGGAAGTTTTTGTATATCCACTGAGTTTGTAACCCTTTATAAGGGTAATGCCTTCATCAAGTACTGGATGAATATATAATAAGATGTTGAAGGATATTTTGAAAAAAAAAAAATTAAAAACACGACTGATCACGTTATTTGAAGATAATTCTGGGATTCCATTAAGAGATATGATTTCGAATATGAAAAAGGTAGTGCTATGACCCTCAATTTTGCACATTTGGTGTGTCGAAAATTGCACTTCTCTAATTTTACTTTTCATTTCAAATATTTTTTAAATATGTTTAAACACCAATATGTGATTTCTTGAAAAATACACTTCTCATCATCTAGATCACACACTAATACGTGATTTGTTATTTTTATCATTCTATATAAACAGATATATCGATGTGTAAATATATGTATTTAATTAATATAATGACAAAAATGTCAAATCACATTGTAAGGGAATTTTCTCGGACTCCAGGCCCAAGAGGCCCAGCCAAACCCGGCTCGGGACGAAAAGCTACAAACCCGTTCCACTAGGAGAATCCTCTGTACATGACCTGAAGGAGGGATGGTGCATCAGGGGATGAGACCACTATTTCAAATTTCGCATCGTACCAGCCGGTATGACCGGTAGGGGTGTAAAATCGTGTTAACGGGTCGTGTTCGTGTCGTGTCAAGGCATGTATATTATACTATATAGGTCATATATAGGTCAACCCTAACCCGACCTGTTGAGCTTATCGTGTCAAAATCTCAAACCCTAACATGACCCGTTAACATAACGAGTCGTGTCGTGTCAACCCGTTTTGACCCGTTTATGTAAATCTGTTGAACAGACTCAAAATTAACCCATTTGACTTAATTAAGTTTAGCATAATTTTATATAAATGTTAAAATCACAATATTTATAAAAAAAATATAAAACTAACTACAAGTCCAAAATTACAATCCAAACAATAAAAATATTGAAATTAAAATTTCAACAATTTTATTTTTAAGTATAAGGGTATAATTATAACTTCAACTTTTTTAACGGGTCGTAACGAGTTGACCCGTTATCAACCTGTTAAGTAATCGTGTCTTAACGGGTCAACCCGTTTAGATCCGAACCCATTAAGGCTAAACCCTAACCCACTTTTATCGTGTCGTGTTCGTGTTGGGTTAACGGGTCGTATCACATATTGCCACCCCTAATGACCGCTACTTGCCTTACGGGCCACTGGTCTGGTACAGGTATTGTGTATTTCATATCGGCCTGTAAATTTTTTTTTTTTCAAACTACAAGCTTATATTTTGACTCTCAATTCAGATTAAGCTATTTATAATTTTTATATATATGTATTTATATATAAGTTATTCATATATACACTATTATTTTAGAATATAATTTATATAGATAATTTATTCATATATCAACTATATCGAAATAGTACACGAAACAGTACTGATATCGAAATATTTCATTCCAGTGCCTTGACTTGTACGGTGTCCGGTACGGTATTCAAAACATTGGATGAGACTCGTTGATTTGAGATCCCTAAGATAGTGTCCAGTCATCGAGTGCCCGCCCACACGGCAGACGTGACATGCAGAGAGCCGTTAATCTATTGACAGGGAACACACGAACGAACCAGGGAAATGGTAGACTAAAAGGAGAATGTTGGAGAATCACGCCGCATTAATGGCTCTGCCATCCTGACAACAAGCCACATTAAGGACATCGTCACAGAGCCACGCCACATTTTAAGGTTCTAACAAAATGAACATTAGGACTTCATGAAAGCAGACATGATTAACTCTTCAGATCTGTAGTATAAATAGATGATCCCAGGTACGAGGAAAATCTCTCTGATCCCTAGACTCTCTTACTAATTTACTACACTCCAAGAATATTTACTAATTTTGACACCAAAGGTTCTCTGGCCCCAAGGCAGCCCTCTCAAAGCTCGGTGTATTCTTCTTTGTTCAGGGGTCGTTTTTAAAGATCTGAGTTGTTGGAGTTTGGCCCAAAAGTGTGCAAAACACGACGTTAACTATGGTGCCATCTATGGGATCGTAATAGATCTTGCATGTCCTTTTCATGCCTGCGACAACCTATTCCAAACAACTCAAGAGAAATGTGAGAGACGCCATGGAGACAAGGATAAAAGCCATGGAGGAATGTGTGACAAAACTGACTAGCGAAATGGAAACACTACGCAAGGAGAACGCGAAACTCAAAAAACCCAACGTGAACAAGAGGGCGTGGAGGCTAGTGACACTGAGTAAATGGGATCTCGAAACACGCAGGCGGACCTAAGAACTAGTCATTTGAAAACTCTTCATTTGTTACAAACCTTGATGCTTTGAAGGAGAAAAACTATGCATGAAAAGCAAAAAAGATTGAGCATGCAGTAATAAAGAAAAAGGAGCAATTACCATTACAAGCTCAACAAAAGTGATAAGAGTGGAATGCTTGTAGTCCCCTAGTAGCCTCACGCTAGGGGTGGGGCCACTCCTATCCCGCCCCCCGTCCCCGCATGGGCGGGAGGTGGGATTTTTCCCCTGGAATCCGCCCCCGTCCATGCGGGGGCGAGGTACCCTGTCCGTTGACGGGGGTGTAGGGGTGGACCTCCAACCGTCTGCCCCCCACCCCTCAAATCTCCACAACAATTCAGTGATTCACATGCACAATCAAATCATCTACAATTCACAATTCCATCCTCCAATCTCCATCCACAAATAATAAAAATAAATAAAAATTATGGGGCGTTTCACGAAGAGATTTGGGAGTGAGACAGTGAGCGGCGAGCCATTGAGCCCTACTTACATTCGCCTGGTGCTAAGGCTGAGACGACGATGGAAATTTGCGACAGTGACAGCGACTCGAGATGACGATGGTGATTGGTGAGACAAACGGCGAATTGGAGAGAACCAAGAGGCAAGAATCGCAGAGAGAGAGAGAGAGATAGGAGAAGAAGAATTGCGAGGAAGAAGAGAAACAGGGGGATGGGGGACTCTTCGACTGGGTATTAACCCATAATCAAAACGCCGGCAGGGGTATTAAAAAAAATACCCAGGTGCCTCGATATTTCTTTTTATATAATATGTATTATATATAATTAATATATATTATAACAGCTAAGATGAAAGCAAGCCTTCAGTTTATGAATTATACAGCCATCGCTCGTCTCCTTATTCCTATTGCATGCATGTGATCTCATCAACGAGCAAATCCAAAGTCCTCCAGGACGATCCACCTTCCTCCACAACCTTCTTGGCCGTTTCTGCAAGTTTCTTCACCTTTTTCCTCACCCCTTTCCCCATCTCTCCCTCCATCAACTGCGCGCCTCACCGTTTTCTCTAACCCCTCACTCTTCACAAACCCTCTCGCTGACCCATCACAGGTCTCAACCCTCAATCCGGCCTTTATTTCCTCCGTCATCATTCTTGCATTAAGATGTTGCTCTGCCATCATGGGACATGCAAGGATTGGCACCCCAGCGCATATGCTCTCCAAAACAGAATTCCACCCGCAATGGCTGAGAAACCCCTCGACGCACTCGTGCATCAAAATCCCATTTTGGTCAACCCAGTCTCTCACTACAACTCCTCTATCTTTCACTCTCTCTTCAAAACCATATGAGAATATCTCCGACTCAATCTTTCTTATCACCCACAAGAGATTCACTTTGGATTCTTCCAACCCAATTTCTATTTCTTTGAGTTATGGAGGTGAAATCTTCACCTGATCTATCTCTCCACATGGATAGTTGATAATAGAAATTCAGTCTCTTCTTCAGCGCTTTCAGAATTATAAGATTCTGCATGATAGAAGACTGCATACAATTAAGGTTGCTCACTTGCTAGCTGACTTTTTTTTATAAAAAAAAAAAAAAAAAAAAAAAAAAAAAAAGACGAATGAATTTGAAACAACCCTACTCACTTTCCACAAATCAGAAGGTGCATGATGAATTGAATACGGCCAGAAATTACAGATATGTACGATGCTATATATATATCACATCAATGTTTTCCAAAGCCATTGAAAAGGCGAGAGAAAGGCAGCTTACAGATCACGGAGAGTATTTCTCGCCGCTCCAACCAAGTTGTGTTCACTTTTGGTGGAGGCCGGAAAACAAAAAATACTGTCTTAAAAATGTTTTTCCATACACAAACGTACGTACGATCTTTTGGTTTTATTTCCTGAATTAATAGCATCAAATGAATTGCATTTTTTAAATACAAAATATATCAAAATTGCAAGATTTTATTTCATTATAGTGCCTAAACTCACAAAATTCCTAGATCCCATTGGCATGATTTACGATTTGATCACCCTAAAATAATCACACGTGCGAGCCTTTCACTTCCATTTAACACTCTTCTGAATTAATCTGATAATCTGTTTTGTTTCAAATATTCAATGATAATGAAGCTAGCATCCACACTTTATCAATGCTGTAATATGTATGTCAATACAATTTATTTGTTGCATGTGACTACTAATGCTGTTATTAAGTGATCCGTTAGATGATGAACATGTGGCTTGATCTGGACTCTTGAAGCAAGACAGTTTTAACCAAGCATGTGAGGAGCCCGTGACTTATGCAGCTGAGAAGTTGTTTTGTTGAATCGTTGAATTTACTACACGTGGTAGCATCTGTTGTAACATATATATTCATATTTATTCTGTAATCTTAGGCAACATTTTCATTCTGTACATATCGGGAAAAACAGAGAAGCAGAGAGAAAGAGGGGCGATTCTAAGGTTTTCTAGGGTTGAGGGAAAAAATCTGTGCGATTTCTTGTATTTTCTGTGATGGTTCTGTAATACTAAATGTACTGAGGCTTCGCTGTAAAGTATTGATTCTCAATAAAGATCTCTAAGGCTCATTCCTGCCGTGGACATAGACCATTAGGGTCGAACCACGTATATCGGTGTGTTCTTTCATTTTCTTTCATTATTTCCTTTATTCCTTTGATAAACTGCTATGTTCTTGTGTATTTGTGCTACGTATTGATCTTTACTGTTTGACATCTGGTAATCTGGTCATACCTTGAAATATTGTTGGTCACTGACAGTGAGAGGTATAAATATCAAACTGTAATCTTGTGATTATTGGATTTTTTGTTTGGGATTAAAACCAAAGAGTTTTTTTATCAAACAAACAAAAACGTTTTTCATAATAAAGAAATTAAACGATCTTTTATAACAAAAACAGAAACGTTTTTATAACAATTGGTATCTAGAGCCTAGGTTTCATGGGGACTATGAGGTTTATAGAGAAGTTTACTGCAGATAATGATTTTGGCTTATGTAGAATTAAGATGAGGGCACTGCTAGTCCAACTTGGACTGCAGGAAGCTCTCCTTGGTGAGAAACAGAAGGGCTCTTCCTCGAGAGAGGAAGAAAAGGGAGCTGTCCATAAGGACATCCTCCAGAAGGCCCATAGTGCCCTAATCCTCTCTCTTGGGGATACAGTTCTGAGAGAGGTGGCTAGTGAGGACATTGCTGCAGGCATATGGTTAAGATTAGAGAACTTGTACATGACTAAATCTCTAGCAAACAAACTACATAAGAAGACCAAACTGTATACATTTAAGATGACCCCTGGAACTCCAATAGGGCAGCACCTTGATGAGTTCAACAAAATTATTTTAGACTTAGCTAACATAGACATTAAGATGGAAGATGAGGATCGGGCCATCCTCTTGATGAGTTCTTTGGACTCATCATACCTAAGTCTCAAAGAGACCATGATGTGTGGTAGAGACTCCTTGACACTTGATGAAGTACAATCTGTACTTCATACTAGGGAACTACAAAATAGAGGGGATATCAAACAGAATCATGGGGAATGGCTAACTGTTAGGGGTAGAACAGAAAAGAGAGAAAAGAGGGGCAAAAATGAAAACAAGAAATTCAGGTCTAAATCAAAGGGAAAACAGTTTAAATGTTTTCAATGTCATAAGGAATGACACTTTAAAAGGGATTGCCCTGATAGGAAGACAAACCTTGGGAATAAGACTAAAGAGGCAGGGATGCTTCTGTAGTTTTAGAGGGGTATGAGAGTGCTAAGGTACTCACAGTGAGTGAGGTTGACTCAAAAACAGAGTGGATAATGGACTCTGGTTGCTCTTTTCATATGTGTCTAGTTAGAGAGTAGTTTGAGACATTCTCTGAGTTAGATGGGGGGTAGTAATTCTAGGAAACAACAAGTCCTGCAAAGTCATGGGAATAAGGTCAGTTAGACTTAAAATGCATGATGGAATTGAAAAAGTTTTGAGGAATGTCAGATTCATATCTGAATTAAAGAGAAATTTTAATTTCTCTTGATATGCTTGATTTGGGAGGATATACCTTCAAATATGAGGCAGAGGTTTTTAGAGTTATTAAAGGTTCTTTAGTCATTATGAAAGGAGTAATTAAAAATGGGTTGTATACTTTACTTGGGAAAACAGTTGTTGGGGAAGCATCTCCAACACAGAGCATAGTAGAAAATAAAGATGTACTATGGCATAGGAGGCTTGGACATGTAAGTCAAGGGGGACTTTTGGAGCTCCAAAAATAGGGACTACTGATTGACCAAGACCTAGGGAATTTACCTTTCTGTGAAGATTGCATCTATGGAAAGGCAAAGAGGGTTAGTTTTAAGTCAGCAACCCACAACGCCAAATAAACCCTAGACTATGTCCATTTTGACCTATGGGGACCTGCTAGAGTGAATTCACATAGTGAAGGGAGTTATTTCCTCTCCTTAGTGGATGACTACTCTAGGAAGGTCTGGATATACATCCTAAAGAATAAGAGTGACACCTTTAAAAAATTCAATGAGCGGAAGACTCTAGTGGAAAACGAAGTAGGTAGAAAACTCAAAATTCTAAGGACAGATAATGGCTTAAAGTTTCTGTCCAATGAATTTAATATGTACTGTAAAAAAGAAGCAATTTTTAGGCATAAGATAGTGAAGGAAACATCACAACAGAATTTCCTAGCTGAGAGGATGAATAGGACCATCTTAGAAAGGGTAAGGTGTATGCTGTCAAATTCAGGGCTGCCCAAAATCTTCTAGGCAGAAGCTGCTACTACAGCTGTTCACCTTATAAACAAATATCCATCTTCAGCTATAGGATTTAAAACCCCTCATGAGTTATGGTCTGGGAAACCTCCCAACTATGACTACCTAAGAGTTTTTGGGTGTGTTGCCTATGCACATTAAAAAACTGATAAGTTGGAACCTAGGGCACTCAAGTGCATTTTTATAGGATATCCTGAAGGTGTAAAAGGGTATAAACTTTAGGTAGAAGGACCTGTAAGGTATAAATGCATTGTGAGTAGGGATGTGACTTTTAATGAGTCACACATGGCTTGGGTATAGGAAGAAAAGGCAGACCATGAAATTGCCAAGTCCCCAAAGGGATCTCAGATTGAGGTGGAGCAAGTGAATGCCCAATTTGAACCTAAAATTGGGGAAAGTAGTAACCCTGATGGAGAGTACTTAGGGGACACTGATCAAGGTGGAGCTAACTCCTATAAGCTAGCTAGAGATAAGCAAATGAGAGTTATCAAACCACCAATAAAGTATGGGCAAGCAGAACTTACAATGTTTGCCTTGACAGTGGCTGATGAGATAGTTTACCAGGAACCAAAAACTTATAAAGAAGCAATAGTTAGCAAGAATTTCTCTAAATGGATTCTTGCCATGCATGAGGAAATAGAATCACTTAATAAGAATAAGACCTGGGTTTTAGTGCCTAAACCTAAAGGGGTTAAACTTGTAGGATCCAAACGGATCTATAAAAGGAAGGAAAGCATACCAGGGATAGAAGGGTCAAGGCATAATGCTAGACTAGTAGTTAAAGGTTTTACACAGAGAGAGTGAATTGATTTCAATGAAATCTTATCTCTTGTCGTTAAACATAGCTCAATTAGGCTATTGTTTGCTTATACTGCCTTTGAAAATCTGCATCTAGAACAATTAGATGTTAAAACTGCATTTTTGCATGGAGAACTTGAAGAAGAAATATACATGCAACCTCCTGAAGGTTTTACAAATGAAATTAAAGACAATCAAGTGCGTCTTCTTAAAAAATCTTTATATGGTCTTAAACAATCACCTAGGCAGTAGTATAAAAGATTTGATACACACATGATTGACAATAATTTTAAAAGGAGTTGCTATGATAGTTGTGTCTATTACAAGGAAGAAAAATGAATATTTGTTTATCTCCTTTTGTATGTTGATGATATGTTGTTGGCTTGTAAAGACATTGTTTTGATTGATCAAGTTAAATGCATGCTGGAATCAGAGTTTGAAATGAAAGATTTGGGCCCTGCTAAGAAAATTTTGGGAATGGAAATTGAAAGGGACAGAAATAATAGAACACTATATTTGTCTCAGAAAAATTACATTTCTAAAATTTTTAAAATGTTTGGTATGGAACATGTGAAACCTGTTAATACACCCTTAGGTCAGCCTTTTAAATTGTCTATAGATCAGGTCCCTAAAACAGAATCTGACATTTACTTCATGCATCAAATTCCTTACGCTAACATAGTAAGAAGTATAATGTATGCTATGGTCTGTTCTAGACCTGATCTAACATATGCTGTGTGTCTAGTCAGCAGATTTATGGGAAACCTTGGTAAGCCCCATTGGCAAGCTATTAAATGGGTATTAAGGTATCTTGGAGGCACTACTCACTTATGTCTCTGTTTTGAAAAAAATGTAAAGAAAGGTTATAAACTAACTGGTTTTGTAGACTCTGACTTTGCATGGAGTGTAGACACTAGAAAGTCATTAATTGGTTATGTGTTTATTGCATTTGGGGGAGCCATTAGTTGGAAATTATATTTACAATCTGTGGTAGCTTTGTCCACCATAGACGCTGAATATATAGCATTAACAGAAGCCATTAAAGATGCCATATGGCTAAAAGGCATTACAAGTGAATTAAACATCTTTAATAGTAATATCACAGTTCATAGTGATAATCAAAGCACACTGCATTTAGCAAAAAATCAAGTTTTTCATGAAAGGTCCAAACACATTGATGTGAGGCTTCATTTTGTTAGGGATGTTATAGAATCTAAAGTAGTAAGTGTGGAAAAGGTCTCAACTGAGGATAATCCCTCAGACATGATGACCAAGTCTATCCCTTGGCCTAAGTTCAGACACTGTCTGAACTTAATTTGTATGGAATCTAAAATCTGTCTTCAATAGGGGGATAGTGCAGGAATGAGCTAATGATAAGAAAAATTATATATAAACCTTTTGACAAATAAATGTTTTGCCAAGGTGGAGAATTGTAATATGTATGTCAATACAATTTATTTGTTGCCTGTGACTACTAATGTTGTTATTAAGTGATCCGTTGGATGATGAACATGTGGCTTGATCTAGACTCTTGAAGCAAGACAGTTTTAACCAAGCATGTGAGGAGCCCGTGACTTTTGTAGCTGAGAAGTTGTTTTGTTGAATCGTTGGATTTACTACACGTGGCAACATCTGTTGTAACATATATATTCATCTTTATTCTGTAACCCTAGGCAACATATTCATTATGTACATATTGGGAAAAACAGAGAGGCAGAGAGAAAGAGGGGCGATTCTAGGGTTTTCTAGGGTTTGCACTTGAGGGAAGAAATCTGTACGATTTCTTGTGTTTTCTGTGATGGTTCTGTAATACTAAATGTACTGAGACTTCGCTGTGAAGTATTGATTCTCAATAAAGATCTTTGAGGCCCATTCAAGCCGTGGACGTAGACCATTAGGGTCGAACCACGTATATCGGTGTGTTCTTTCATTATTTCCTTTATTCCTTTAATAAACTGCTATATTCTTGTGTATTTGTGCTACGTATTGATCTTTACTGTTTGACATCTGGTAATCTGGTCATACCTTTAAATATTGTTGGTCACTGACAGTGAGAAATATAAATATCAAACTGTAATCTTATGATTCTTGGATTTTCTGTTTGGGATTAAATCAAAGAATTTTGTGTTAAACAAACAGAAACATTTCTCATAATAAAGAAATTAAACGATGTTTTATAACAAAAACAGAAACGTTTTTATAACAAATGCTTTATTTTTTAATGTTTCTTTTTCCGACCTAACATATATAATCTAGAGTCTAATATCAAATTCAACACCTTTCCAAAAGTGAAAAGTTTTGACATTCCAAGATTGTGAGAGAGACAGAGAAAGGTGGCTGAGGCCGGCAAAGGAGATTAGGTCTTAAAAAATTAAAAAAGTAATGTTAAATCGTTACATTTCAAGCGTAAACGTGGTAGATACTGATATTTTTGTTATATCAATCATAAAATAATAATAACGTACAATAAAAAAAAAGTTTTAGTTATAAAGAGATTTCACATAAATAAACACATAAATTAACATAATTTGATATAGTACGTTATATTGTAAAACTTCTTAATTCATAATAATAATAATAATAAGTGTATTATACGCTTCATGTACATATTCTAAGCATTAATTGTAAAGAATAGGCGTACTCTACAGCTTTCTTGAAGCAAGCAGCAGCAAGCTGGTTACTTAATTAGAGATCACAGTTTATAAGTAGTTAGAATGAGATTAAACCCTTATATCCTCATGCAATGCATGCAGGAGTACTAAACAAACTTAGAGATTTCGATAAGGGTTGTGTGCTTTTTGACAAAAATAAAGTTCCTTGTTGAACTGTCCTGCCTGATCACAATGTCATGCTAGTAGATTATTTAACAACCCAAGTAACAGTCATTAACTGTAAATTGTCTGTCATTTCCTGTTGCTAGTGATGGTTTTCTGTCCCATGATGAATGCACTAGCAGTACCGAGTTTTCATCTCAAGTACATGAGGCTAGAAGTTAAAGCCCACCGTCTGTATTCTGTAATTCCTTTGAGAATGCATTGGCATTTGGCCGGCAACAATACTAATTTAATTTAACTTGCCTAATTAATAACAACGTGATAATATATTATAATTTACTTAATTTAATGCTTTATTTCATTTTGACGATGCATCCAAACTCTTCCCATCTTAAAAAAATGATATATTAAATAGGTAAAATACTTTTAATAATTTGCTTTCCATGAAATTCGTGTACAGACCAGACTGAAGTTAGTACAAAGAAGCTAGGCGCGCCACTGTTTCTAGCTTTTGTCTTTCAAGTTCCTCTCTGCTGCTTAAATTCTGCATTGCATTATTGTGACCAATCTCTAGAAGCCATGTTTACCCAAGTAAGAAGACGGAGATCATTCAACTTTGAGTTTGAGAATCGGAATTTGTTTTGTCACACTACATGATGTCAACTCTGTTGATGTCACTTGATGATTGTGGCAAACCTGAGAGTCGATAACATGAATTGAAAGGGTACCCCTCTCTTCCCATTCCCCACCTCCCTTCCCATTCCCACAAACCAAGTGTTCAAACAAACACCTGCTTGTTTGTTCAGTGTATTATTCTCCATTTAAGAAGTACTGTATTTAGTTTACTATGGATAAATCCGTTTCTGATTCTCGCATATGGCTTAGAGGTGAGATATCAAAACCCATCTCCATTTTTTACATCTTCATCCTGATCAACACGGTAAAACTTGCAGTTTCTCAGCCTTCTGCGACAGAATGCAACCTCGACCTTCAATTTTCATCAGCCTTAAGTAGTAGAGGTTGTGAATGGGGAGATTGGGGTGGGTTTCTACACAATAGTAGTTGTGGTGTAGCATTCCATACTTACCTGTATGCATTAGGAAAGTGGGCAAATCAAACAGGACAAATATTTATAAACTCAACCGAGCAGAAAAATTGTCTGAATTCGATGAAAAGCTTTGCAGACGATGCTTTCGGTTGTGGCATTGAGAAGCTGACAAGAGGAGGTGGTGGCTGTTTAGATTTCTCTGTTGAACTTGTCACTAGAAAGTTGGGGGGTGAATTAAGAACATTAAATGAACACTGTGAACTCGTGAAATCCAATGAAGAATGTGATCAGTCATGCAAATCTTGTGCGAATACTTGGGAAAGCATAAGCAGAACACGTTCCATATCTGCCATTGCTGGGGTTAACATTGATGAAATAGCNTTTGTGTTAAACAAACAGAAACATTTCTCATAATAAAGAAATTAAACGATGTTTTATAACAAAAACAGAAACGTTTTTATAACAAATGCTTTATTTTTTAATGTTTCTTTTTCCGACCTAACATATATAATCTAGAGTCTAATATCAAATTCAACACCTTTCCAAAAGTGAAAAGTTTTGACATTCCAAGATTGTGAGAGAGACAGAGAAAGGTGGCTGAGGCCGGCAAAGGAGATTAGGTCTTAAAAAATTAAAAAAGTAATGTTAAATCGTTACATTTCAAGCGTAAACGTGGTAGATACTGATATTTTTGTTATATCAATCATAAAATAATAATAACGTACAATAAAAAAAAAGTTTTAGTTATAAAGAGATTTCACATAAATAAACACATAAATTAACATAATTTGATATAGTACGTTATATTGTAAAACTTCTTAATTCATAATAATAATAATAATAAGTGTATTATACGCTTCATGTACATATTCTAAGCATTAATTGTAAAGAATAGGCGTACTCTACAGCTTTCTTGAAGCAAGCAGCAGCAAGCTGGTTACTTAATTAGAGATCACAGTTTATAAGTAGTTAGAATGAGATTAAACCCTTATATCCTCATGCAATGCATGCAGGAGTACTAAACAAACTTAGAGATTTCGATAAGGGTTGTGTGCTTTTTGACAAAAATAAAGTTCCTTGTTGAACTGTCCTGCCTGATCACAATGTCATGCTAGTAGATTATTTAACAACCCAAGTAACAGTCATTAACTGTAAATTGTCTGTCATTTCCTGTTGCTAGTGATGGTTTTCTGTCCCATGATGAATGCACTAGCAGTACCGAGTTTTCATCTCAAGTACATGAGGCTAGAAGTTAAAGCCCACCGTCTGTATTCTGTAATTCCTTTGAGAATGCATTGGCATTTGGCCGGCAACAATACTAATTTAATTTAACTTGCCTAATTAATAACAACGTGATAATATATTATAATTTACTTAATTTAATGCTTTATTTCATTTTGACGATGCATCCAAACTCTTCCCATCTTAAAAAAATGATATATTAAATAGGTAAAATACTTTTAATAATTTGCTTTCCATGAAATTCGTGTACAGACCAGACTGAAGTTAGTACAAAGAAGCTAGGCGCGCCACTGTTTCTAGCTTTTGTCTTTCAAGTTCCTCTCTGCTGCTTAAATTCTGCATTGCATTATTGTGACCAATCTCTAGAAGCCATGTTTACCCAAGTAAGAAGACGGAGATCATTCAACTTTGAGTTTGAGAATCGGAATTTGTTTTGTCACACTACATGATGTCAACTCTGTTGATGTCACTTGATGATTGTGGCAAACCTGAGAGTCGATAACATGAATTGAAAGGGTACCCCTCTCTTCCCATTCCCCACCTCCCTTCCCATTCCCACAAACCAAGTGTTCAAACAAACACCTGCTTGTTTGTTCAGTGTATTATTCTCCATTTAAGAAGTACTGTATTTAGTTTACTATGGATAAATCCGTTTCTGATTCTCGCATATGGCTTAGAGGTGAGATATCAAAACCCATCTCCATTTTTTACATCTTCATCCTGATCAACACGGTAAAACTTGCAGTTTCTCAGCCTTCTGCGACAGAATGCAACCTCGACCTTCAATTTTCATCAGCCTTAAGTAGTAGAGGTTGTGAATGGGGAGATTGGGGTGGGTTTCTACACAATAGTAGTTGTGGTGTAGCATTCCATACTTACCTGTATGCATTAGGAAAGTGGGCAAATCAAACAGGACAAATATTTATAAACTCAACCGAGCAGAAAAATTGTCTGAATTCGATGAAAAGCTTTGCAGACGATGCTTTCGGTTGTGGCATTGAGAAGCTGACAAGAGGAGGTGGTGGCTGTTTAGATTTCTCTGTTGAACTTGTCACTAGAAAGTTGGGGGGTGAATTAAGAACATTAAATGAACACTGTGAACTCGTGAAATCCAATGAAGAATGTGATCAGTCATGCAAATCTTGTGCGAATACTTGGGAAAGCATAAGCAGAACACGTTCCATATCTGCCATTGCTGGGGTTAACATTGATGAAATAGCCATCTGTCAGTTTGCAGTTCTGGTGTCCTTAATAAGTAGAATTGGAGATCCGATGCATGCCCATACACTTCTAAGATGCCTAGGGGCACAAAAGATGAACGACGGTAAGTAGGTTGATGCAACATGCCTGGCAAAATTGATTAACTTTACTGTCACACGAAATTCCCGGAAAAGTACATATATAAATTCAATCTCCTCTTTAACTATTCTCTGTCCCTGGCAGGGAATACATCAGCAGCAGGAGAGAATCAAGCACCGAAAGGTACAAGGAAGATTCACATTAGCACAGGTAATTCTCCACCCATCCCTGTGTTGGAATTTACATGTTCATATATTGCAAGCAGCAGATGGTTTTTCCTTTCCGTCCGAACTAAAAAGAAATATTATGGAATTAGGTGTTTGGATTCTATCTGGAAGCATTGTAGGCATTGCACTGATAGTAGTAGTGATTGCCAGAAAAAGCTTGTCAAAAGGATGTTCCAAATCAAGTCCACCACGGAAAAAGGATGGTATGCTCCATACTTTCTTATTACCATAAGGCATGAAACTTTTGCATGGGATATAGCTTATGGAACCTATAGACTGATTTTGTTTCTATATCTAACAGCTTTCAAAAATATATTTCCAAAAGAGTCTGCTTGTCGGAAAGTTCCTATCAAGGAGGTGTATTCTGCCACAGATAATCTAAGTGACGAAAACTTCATTGGTGAAGGAACTGCTGGTGAGCATCTTAAGTATAACATATTATATCACCTACTCCTAAATTTCCTCTTACTAATTCTTTGCAAATTCCCCTTTCTGGTTACCAGCATTATAATTCATCTCGAGTCTTAATGCTGCAAGTTTTGCATTTCAGCCGAACCTTATCTTCGTCCTGACTATGTATCTAACTTCTGGGTTCTGGACCATATTATAGGTTGATTTTTGTTATCAAGTGGGTTTTTTTTTTTTTTTTCCAATAATTAACTGTTTGAAATACAGAATAAGACCATTTTTCTAATGGAATTAAGCAACATAGCCTACTGATTTCTGTTTGTTTGGCTTCAAACGAGTTCAAGCCCCACACCCCAACTCTGAATTTGTCCAACTGGGTGTTAATTTTCTTTGATAAGGGGATTGGGGTTATGGGGAACTCGATTTTCAAATATCCCTCATGTGAGACCTTGTGAGAGGGGAAAATCCCATCGACTGCAATGTCATTGGCAACAGCTTCCACATGTTATAAACTTTGAATGTTGATTTTTTTTATATTTTTTATGCTGCATCAGGAAAGGTGTACAAAGGTATACTGTCAAATAATCAGCATGTTGCCATCAAGCACATCATCAATGATGACGTCGAGTCCTTTGTCAGGGAAGTAGCCAGCTTATCGCATGTCAAACACCCAAACCTAGTCGCATTGCTGGGTTGTTCAGTGAGGGAAAACGAGTGTTTCCTTGTCTATGAGTTTTGCCCCCACGGCAACCTCTCAGAATGGCTTTTTGGTACTATTTTGAAGCCGAAGTTTTACTTCCTTTTTTCATAATTTCAGGTCATTGTGCTTATGACTACTTTTATACTGATGGTCAACAGGGAAAGATACTGTCCTGACCTGGATCCAGAGGCTTGAGATTGCAATTGATGGTGCTCGAGGTCTTTGGTTTCTCCACACTTATGCAGAAGGCTGCATTGTTCATCGTGATATCAAGGTGTGCCTGAAAATTGTTCTTCTTTAATCCCTGATATGCATATTTGCAACCATGGAACACGATGGTATAGTTTATGCCAGATTCATCTGTGCAGTGAAATCTTAAATGTGACCTTGAGGAAAAGCAGCACTTGAATCTTGATACTTCAGAAAGATTTCATACACATGACAATGGAACTTGAGAATATGATTTATATCTGTTAGTTGACTTTGTTCCTTCCACAGCCAACAAACATTCTTCTTGGGACGAACTTCGAAGCCAAGCTCTCAGACTTTGGGTTGTCTAAAATCATCGACATGGGGAAGACGCATGTGAGCTCAGAAGTCAGAGGAACTTTTGGGTATGTCGATCCTGAGTACAGAATCAACCGCCGTGTAAATTCATCTGCTGATGTCTACAGCTTTGGCATGGTCCTTCTGCAGATACTTTCTGGAAAGAAAGTAATCAACTTGAATCTAAAGAAGCCAATGTCATTAGCTAAAATGGTCAGTCCTTGCTTCTCGTTCCTTCATCCTACTGTTGCTTTATCGTTTTCCAGGATCACTTAAAAGTCAGTTTCTTTATGCTTCTCAGGCAACAATACTTACCAGAGGTGGCAGTGTTGTGGAGTTTGCTGACCCAAAACTTAAGGGGGCTTATTCCATAGAAGCATTTGAACTAACACTTCACCTAGCTCTGTCATGCACATCGCTTGGGGAACAACGACCTTCTATGAAGCGGGTACTTGAAAGATTAGAAGAGGCCCTCGAAATCTCAACAAGGGCCACAGCTTGTATCCCTGTTGGAACTACACCAGACGAGTCTTGAACTTCATACGAGAGAAACTCTTGATATCATTTCCTAATTTTACAAAGAATGTTTGAGCATAATTTGCCAATATCAACGGATTAGAATTCAGTTTTGCATGCTTTCATGGCAGTGTTTTTCTTTTTCGTTTTAGTTATTTATGTTTCTTGATTTTTATTTTTATTTTTTATTATTTTAACTCGGTTGATATTTTTAAGACACTAACGTGCTTTTTTATCAGTAGGAGGAGGAAAATAGCGTTCCCTTCCCTCGCGGGGTGACACAGTGGGCCACATTTGAAATTTCTTGTATTACACAGATGGTTTTATCCAATATTTTTAACCCAAAATGTAAATTTGAAGTACGATAAGATACCATACCAAGAACAATGGTAAAGATTTTATCAACCTACAGCCTCACAAAGCTTATCAATACTTTTCAACCCGAGCCCAGTTCGCACGAGGATCTGTGGGCTTGGGATAGCTTGCAATCTCCGGCTGGGGTCAAGTTATCTTCAGATTGGATGTGTTTAGGCTCAAGTTTTACCAAATTACCAATGATAACTAGGACTGTGGAAGTGCTACTCCTGCATTCATAGAATCTTGTAGCGGCTTTAACCCTTTCTCCTCCCAACTTTGGATTGGTACTTTCACCACCGTCCACAACGTAATTCATAAAAAAAAAAAACAAGAGATCAAGCAATCTTAACTTTGTACATCCTGTTACCAAATCCCAGAATCATCATATTATAAATTCTCGTTATCATAGCCTAATAAGTCTTCACATTCTCACTTCTTCAGTGTCACAGTGCACCTGCAAAATGAGTCTTCTAAGGACTAGTCAAGCTTATCACCTTCTGAAAGGCTTTCCCTTCGTGTTTGTACAGAGCAATTGAGGTTCGATATTTGCAAGTGCATTGTGACTCTGAAGAAATGAGAAAGTGTTCATTCTAATCTACAGGTATAACTTACCCAAGGTCTATAAAAAACAAAAACAAAAATCTAACCATTTTGTTGTTGGCTCATTTGTTCAATTTTTTTATGGGTTCTGTACTGACTATACCTCCTCTCAATCTACAGAGAAATCAGGTTCATCTGGCTTAAACAGCTGGGGCATCTTTAAGCTGGTAGAAGCAGGATCACCTATGCGATCTTTTTGGTTAGCCCCTCTTCTTGTATTTGCAGCAAACTTCGATGCCAGGATTGTGGCACCAAGATGCTGGACATTGTTTTTGTTGTTCCTTGATGATCTCTCACCCTCAAAACTCCTATCTGCTATATCATCATCGAAGTTGCTCTCTCGATCAGGGACTGGCATATAGTAGAGGCTCTCCTCCCTATTCAAGTGATTTACCAATTTTTTCTTCCAATATCTTCTCCAAGCAGCTTGTATGAAGCAAGCACCCCATGTCCTCCATTGATGGGAATAGTACCTGAATGCATGCTGAAGTTTCTTGCTGTGAAGGCGCCTGAACTGACTTGCAACAAATTTGAGGTCCTCAGCTCGAAGGGCAAAAGCTTCAACTTCAGTAAGGGCTCTAACAGTCCGGGTTGAAGAAGGAAGGTTTACGCTAGAGTTGTGCATTAAGGCCCATGTCAGTAATTCCTCGCCGCAGAAGTCACCTGGCCCAAGGGTAATGGAATTGAAGAACCCGAATCTTCCTCCATTAGTTGTGGAGCTCTCCAGTTGTCCTCTAATGATGAACAGCATCTCATTTACCGGATCACCCTCTCGAACAAAGTAGGTGCCTTGTGTGTTCAAGGATGAGATAAGGCGTTCGCATATGGCATCAAGAAGCTGGTCATCCATTTGTGAGAAGAATGGTACCTGCATAAGAAAGAATGACATTTTCAAAATACGAAAAATTAATTCCAAAGTAAGAATTCAAATTTCCAACCATCTAAATCCCATCATGTTAGGAAGATGGTGACCAAGATTTCTGGCATTAGACATACACGACGAACGAGGGCAAGACATAAATGCCGTTGAATTTCACGACGGAGGTCTAGGGGTAATGAAAGCAATATAGATTCTTCATTAACTCCTCTTGTGGCCAGCCATTTATACTGAACAAACCGAAGAACTCGTTCTTGCAAAGCTGGAGGTAATTGGCGATGTCTCATCCACTCTTCCGTATCTCTTTTCTTAATCCTCCATTCTTCTAGTCTTATTGTATTTGATTGCAAATATGTCTTCAACAGAAAGAAAAACCTCATTAATTAATTTAGCACTAATATTTGCAACAAATACAACTACCAAAACACCTATCAACTTAATTAAGGTTCTTACACCATCAAAATTGGCGAATATTCAATATTTTAAAGATAATCAGGTTAAAGAGATTCTAGATGATCAACAACAAGAACATCAATTGAATACCAGAAGAAGGAGATAGAATACAATATATACCTGCATGTTGCCAATAAAAAACGAGAATAGGACTAAACCGAGAATGGATAGAAAAATGCAAAATAATGTCTCCCCAAGAAATGTGGTCGTCTCCAAAGTCTGTCCATATGAACTGCATATACAAATTAAGGGTATATCATCAGTTGAGTACAAGGAGTATGCCTATTATATTGTAATTAATAGCTCTAAGAGATACTAGGATAAGAATAGGATTGCAGATTATACAAGCTATTATAGGGAGTAAGATCATCTGCACAGCCTGTTTTCCCAGATAACTTTTAACTAAGATCACTTCAAAACAACATATATTGACTAGCTGGTATTGTGTCCCTGGAATCCCCACTTAGTTCTGCTGATGTACTGTATCAGATATAATTAACCAATCCTGATTAGCTAAATAATTTATCTAGACTCCACAAAATTGTTAACTATCAATATATCAGTATTTACCAAATACCAAAACATTCAGTTAAAAAATGATACCTTAGATTTCTTAAACCCCACCAAAGACAATATAAGAACTTCTCAATAAAACGTGAGGAAGCAACATCATTGGTAAAAGCATCAGCAAACATTCCAAACTTGAAACTGATATCTTTGTTCTTCGCATCACAATTGGCAAGAACGTGAGTGATATTCAACCAGTACTGTCGTTCAGCTCGTCCCAAACTATTACAATCTAAATAACTAGGGAGGCAAGGCAGAACTCCTAAGGCATTCTCCTTTGCACACTCAACTTTCCAGCAGGCGAACTGTCGCCCTATGGATGATAGATACCAGACAGCTCCCAATACCTGCAAAAGTAGTGAATGAGCATCATAACCATTGAGATTTAAAGACTACTCAAAATCAAGAGAGGTGTCCTGGAATATGCTTACATGACTAGCTAGTACGTAAAGAAGGAGATTGTACGCAGCTCCTGCCCAAGCTGTCTTGGCGACAACCCCAGTAGTTTTTATAATACGCTGGTTCAAGGGGAAGATAAGAAAAAGTCTAGGAACATATTGTATAAGAACAAAAAGGGCAAGAGTGTTGTTGGCGTGATCAACTCTGGAGTTTCGTGTTGCTGGAATCACTAACCAGATGACAATCTGCAAAGAAAAAGTTAAGATACAAAATCCTCAACTCCTAAACATAACAACAACATCGCTGACTAATAAGGCACAAAGGTTCTAGATTTCAGAAGATTGATAAAATGACCAATCTTCTAGGTTTAAGTTTTAAGGATAGGTGATAAATTATTACGAGATTAAAAGCAAGAGTATAAATTTCAAACCTTGACTCTGCTCTTGATTATTTGGTTTAACAAACTCCTCTAATAAACTTTTTTTTTTTTTTTTTGGCTTGAGAATTCCCAATGATCAACTATGCTTTCTAATTAAATTTTTGGGACATACAAGAATATATCAATACTAATTAAATCTATCAATACGTGCGAGTGAAGGGGGTGAACCTCTAAAACTTGTGGCTTAAATTGAACTAGTACCAAAACACATTCATGAAAATAACATACATAAATAAGACAAAACAACAGTCTGTCGTCAACGGGTAAATAACTCTGAAAGGTCCAGAAATTAAGCCGGTGATGGCCCTAGCTTTCTTCGAATTGGCTCAAATTGTTGAATGCAAAATTTCAAATATTGAGAGAGGAACGAAACTTGGACATGCCTGTGGTATAGGAAGCATTGCAGCCAGATCGACAATGAAGTCCGACTTCAAGTAACGCATGGCGATTTCCCTGGCATCCATCACTAGCTCGCCCCGCCCAAAAATCCTAGAAGTCGGGGCAACAAACGCGGTCCGGAACTTCAAGATCATATGCATCAAGTAGAAAAGATCGGTAACGGAACGGAAGAGAGTGACGAGGATTCCCAACCCGGTTTCGGTGGTCAAGCAAGCCGGGCCGCTGACGGATGGGAGGTAAAAGTAGAGAGGATCGATGAAGAGGGCGAGAAGACAGGTGAGGAGGAAGATGTGGTTCCAGTGGGTGACGATGTCGCTGCCCGGGTCGAGGATTTGGTAGCGCCATAGAATGTGGTGGGCCTGGTAGTGGTCCTCGGTATCGGTGGCGAGTCGCCGGAAGTGGCGGAACCTTGAGGCCGACCTGGAGATTATTCTATTCATCTTCCATGGCGGAGTCCGGTGTTCAACGGATTCCACAGCGACGATAGATAAGAGGTGAAGAAGAAGAAGAATAAGAAGGGGTCAAAGGGATAGCTATGGGACCGTTGAGATTTACGGGGGAAAGCGATGAAAGCGGAAAGGACGAGGGGCTGGAACATGGTAGTTAGCGCGGGAAGAATGGGTAATTGGATTTGGTTTTGTTCGGTCGTTAGGAAAATTAGTCGGATCATTCTCGACATTACATTAGATTATAAATGGGTTTGGGCCTGAGCTTGGGCTTCGTTCTTTTCTTTTTTTGAACCGGATTTTCGGTTTTACATATAGGCCTTACCCGGGCCTCATTATCAGCTCATCTTTTACATTATATTAAATGATCATAAATGTTTTAGCTCATTTTATAAAAATAAATTTACAAATCGATGTGATTAAATAGGTTATGTTAGATTATAAAATTATATTTATTGCAAAGAGAATCTCTTTATAGTTGTAAGAATTCTCTTAAATGACTTATGTAATTCTCTTAAATGACTGATGTAAGTAATCCTGTCAATTATTTGATGTCACATTTTGAAATGCTGAGAGTAAGATAATTACAAATCTAATAGATATCATTTCCTATTTATAAAAAGTCGTAAGAGTCTATCACATCAATTAGCAAGAAAAAGTGTTGAACTTTATTACATACAAATTCGATTTTTTATTTTTTATTTTTTATTTTTTTTTGTAGATGAGGACGATAACCAATTTTATTTTTAAGCACTCATTTATAAATTTGATATGTAAATACAAAGCTATAACAAAATTACTTTATATACTAGTTGATACGAAACTTGTGTATTTAGTATGATAATAAGCTTGTTTGTAAATATTTTTTTTCAAAATATTTATGTTTTGACTGATTTGAAAAGCCCAAGTGACGTGATGCCATATAAAATTAAATAAGAGTAATTTTACTTAACATTCCATACACCACACATAACGTCTCTTTTAAATTTTTTTTATAATAAATATATGATATATGAATGATAAGTAGAATAATTCAATTAATTTAGTAGGAATAAAATAATATTAAAATATGTATGGTGTGTGGTGTAGAATGATGAATAGCATAACCTATAAAATAAAGATAAACGATATTTGCAATCGTAGAGTGCACAAGAGTCGTGTAATCATTTTGAAAAATAAAAATAAAAATATGAGTTCTGCGTGAAAAAATTAATTAATTTTTTAATAGTAGATCCCGCTCTTTTCAAAAGTATTATGCAGCACTTACTCCCTCCATGAATGTATCTAACATTACTCTAAAATAAATGTTGTTAAAGAATTTCAAACATGTATATAACTAAGTAATATATACAACCTCTGCCTAATTTTTTTTTTTAGAGCATCCACATTGGTTTATATATATGCATATGCAAAGTCATATTTGCATAATATGAACCTAAATTCCTCTACATTAGCTTATGCATATCCAAATATTTAGCTAGCTATGAACAATATTTATTTAAATTTAGAAAGCTACTATTCACTTTTCAAATATTATTTTACTAATTATTTCTTTCTCCTCTCACTCCCTCTCACAATCATTTCCTCTTCACCCTCTCTCAACAACATAACAAACTTTCATCTGCACATTCATTTTATTATTATAATATATTATATATATTTTTCATTTTATTATAGTTTTAATATAATATATAAAAAAATTATATTTCTTATTATTGCATTTATATTATTAATGTCAAATGTATGTAGTGGATGCTAATAGCAAAATATATATAAAAAAAATGATTTTAGAAAATAATTAATAAAAATAATAAAATAATATTTTATTATTATTTTGTCTTAAATATGCATAGGCCAATGTGAAAGTTTTGTTTAAATAGCAAAATGAATATGCAAAAGAGATAATTTTGTATATGTATATACACCAATGCTAATATTAGAAAGACTTGCTGGGTGTCATCTTGCAAACCTGCCAGGATGAGATGCACGATTCACCTTGAACCTAGTCAGAAATCCATCACTTGACAACTGTGCTTCTGCTTTCTGGTGTATGTTAATGAAGCTTTAAACCAGAAATCCATATAAATATACAATACAGATGCTTCATTTTCATTGGACTAAAGAAAAGAAAAAACTAGATCAAAGTGGGAGTTTGTGGATCTAAATCTTTTGATGTCAGAACAGAGCATAGTAAGCATTAAAGATCTGTTAAGGAGGAGGATCTCCATTCCAGAATGAATTATTGAATCACATTCTACGTGGGGGGCAACTTCCAAGTAGTGTGGGTTCTTGCAGGGAAGGTGCATGCAGAAGGATATTAATATTTTAAGGGTATAATTTATTTGTATCAGATGGCCTTTTGTAGGAACAGAATAAAACCCGGATTCAATGGACTGCCTTCAAGCTTAATTTGTATTATAATTTGTCCTTATCATTTTTTGTTTACTCTGATATATAATGGCCTCCTCTTTTGGATATTCTTTCTTTGTTTTCTCTTGGAGATCCTTGTTTTGTTTGTAGGTAGAGCGTCTCAGCTAAGGTGTTGGCTGTGTTTTCTCTTCTCGTAGCGCCAATATGTGCGTGCATGTAGGGCATATGGGCATCCCACTCTTTAAGATTCCAATAACCACAAGACAGACAAGAAGAGGAAAGGTGGATGTAGGGCATATGGGCATTAGCTATGTTATGTAGTGGGGAAATGGTCATCCTTTCGCAAACGAATGCCAATTGATATTATTAGAGTTTGTCAAGAATTTAATATAAATAATTAAATTTATTTATTTCTATCTGTTTAAATTTTTAGAATAAGTGATGGTTTTCCATAGTATTAGAATAGAAGTATTGAGGAATTCTAACTCTACACTCTATGCAATTTAGACCTGGTTTGGATACTGATGTGAAATACAAAAGTCTCTTTATTTTCTTATGGACAAATCTGTGATATGTCCGTATTTAAATGTGTTGAAGTGTATCTCATCTCATCCGAATGTGTTTGACAGTATTTTATTTTTGTTAGAAAAATGCTCTAACCACAAAAGATTTACATAAAAGTAATTTCACAAACTGATATGATTTTATGTGATTTGTTAGATTGTAAAGTTAATTTTATTATAAAATAGATTCGATGAATTACATGAAATCACGATAATTTGTAAAATTATTTTTGTCTAATTTTTTTTTTTTTTTTTTTATGAATGCAACACTCATCTTTTTGATAGAGAAATAAAAGTCACTGACCAAAACACAAAAAACACGAGGCTCCGATTTTTCCTCTCTCATCCTGCCCCCTCGTTTGGACTCTTCTTCCGTAAGTCCAATTGATAGGCAAACGTCAACGAAATAATGGGTTCGGAAAAAAATACCATACGCAATTTTTTAGTCTCCAATTTATCATTAGAATTTAGAATGATGTATATTATAATAAAAATTGATATTTTTAGGAATTATGGAATAATCTAACTTTTGAAAAAAATAATCGTATTAATTTTGTGATTTAAATATGTTTATGAGTATTTAATTTATTAATTGATATTCATCAATAAAAAATATATTTATAAATAATACTCAATCATTAAACACACAAACTTCTCTATTTATATGTTTATGAGTATTTAATTTATTAATTGATATTCATCAATAAAAAATATATTTATAAATAATACTCAATCATTAAACACACAAACTTCTCTATTTATAAATATACAATAATTGGTGGAATCCACCACTTTATCAAATTTTAAAAGAAATTAAAATCATTTCATCTCACTTCTATATCTAAACACACAAACTTCTAAAAATCAATTCATCTGATCTAAATATATTATTACTATTCACGAACCATTTTGTCTCATCTTGTCTCACTGCCGAAACGATTCCTTGAACTTTTGGAACTTCTTCACAGTCAGATTGTTTGCTTCCCTCACCTTCACCTTTGTCTTGTCTCAACTTTTATGCCATCGTTACAATTAAAATCCCTTCAATCCTAATACTATAATCCTATTAAAGAAATACGTGCCTCCCAGAATATTAAATGGACAGGATTTGGAGGAAATCTTTATTTATTTGGTATCCATAATCCATAAATCTTTATATTATTCTCTCAATTTGTAAGCTAATAATTCCATAACCTTTTGTGTGCTCCAATTTTCTGTGTCCAGATGCCTTGGTGAGCATAAACAATTAGATAACCAACGGCTATGGCTTTGAAAACCCGTCCACTCTGAGCTTCTTATCATACAGCTAATACAAAAGGTCCGTCCAAACAGAATTCCATTGCCCATTCAGCACTCAGCAGCATGTGTTTCAGATTTTATGAACTTCAGCGCTAAAGACGTTCTTTTCAATGCACAGCTTAAAGATCACGATGGAATAACAGTTAGCTTAAATAATTAAACCCAATATTGAAAGCGATTCTTTTTATCTTATTTTATTATTATTATTTTTTTTAAATTTATACATAAAATATGATAAATAATTTAATTTTTTTAATTTTTAGAATAATTATAATATTAAAAATTAATATTTTAATTCACTAACTAGATATCAGCTAAGAGTTTAATTAGGCAGGTGAGCTTAGGCAATAATTCTGCGAGAAGTATACAACATCAGTTAACATCATGAATACCCAACTTTTTTATAAAAGGATAATTACAAAAATCCTGCTTTACAACCAAATGGATAGATTTGAATATTTGATTGATAGCCAGGATTTTGTTTTTGCTAAGAAATTGTTTGGTAGCTGGGTAAGCCTGTTATGTAGAGTCATTTATATGATCCACTGATTTTTGTTTTTAGTGTCTTTGTTTTTATAGATGAAATGAATTGATATGAAAATTAAAAATTAAATAAAATATTATTAAAATTTTTTTTAATATTATTTTGATTTTAATATTTGAAAAAATTAAATTATTTATTTTATTTTATATAAAAATTTAAAAAATTATAATGATTCGAAAAATGAATTATGAAAAACGAGGGCTTTGTTTCCGTGAGTAAGTGACCATTTAATTGAATTAATTGTGGTCCAATTCGGAGAAAATATCCGTGTTAAGGCTTGTAATCTCAGAAGGAAAAGTTGCTTTCAGTGATCAGTGAGAGAGAGAGAGAGAGAGAGAGAGAGAGAGAGGCGTCGAAAGAATTTCTGAAGTGCCTGCTTCGTTTACAGAGCACACACTCGACTTTCCAAAAAGCAGATGTATGTTTCAGTGAACGACAAGTGGAGGAAGAGGACACAAGATTCCATCTAGAATCTGAACTAATACAAAGAAAGCAAACCACCCAAAACCCACAGGTATTCACGAAAAAAAAAAAATGAATAAACAGCACCCCTAACATACTTATATAGCTCCAATTCCATCCACCACCACCTTGTTTCAATACCATTCTCGATATACGTTCTTGGCGTTTCGCGTTTATTCTTGTTTTATCTAAGTTCGTTGATCGGTTTTTCTTTTCTTTTCTTTTCTTTTTTATTGGGATAAAAGGGTTGGTGGGTCACGAATCACTTTCCGCACTTCCAAGTGAAACAAATCGATATTATCTAGAAGGTTTTTCTTTTTGGTTTTCTTCGGCTTCTTCGAACTGGGGAGGGTGTTAAACTGTTAATCTATCTGGGTTCGTCATTACTTTCGTTCTACTTGTTCGGAGAATGTACTTTCTGTGATTCCAAGACAAGCCAGCATGGACTTGGAGGGTGTGATCCCTAACCAGCCAATCAAGGTGAGACATCTGGTACAGTGTTCGTGAGTATCTTGAAAATCTCCTCAGAAATCCCGGACTTTCTGATCATCTTCTCCTTTTTTTTGTTTCAGAAAGATTCATGGAAGACAGTGCTAATATTGGCTTATCAGAGCTTGGGCGTTGTCTATGGAGATTTAAGTACTTCTCCTTTATATGTATACAAAAGCACTTTTGCTGAGGATATCAAGCATTCAGAGACTAATGAGGAAATATATGGGGTTTTGTCCTTCGTGTTCTGGACACTCACGCTGGTGCCGCTACTCAAGTATGTGTTTATCGTGCTTAGAGCTGATGATAATGGTGAAGGTGGGACTTTTGCTTTGTATTCATTGCTATGCCGGCACGCCCGAGTTAACGCATTGCCCAATTGTCAACTCGCTGATGAGGAACTATCGGAGTACACAAAACACGGGATCGAATCCGATAAGGGAAGTATAGGGTGGAGGTTAAAGTCGACGTTGGAGAAGTATAGATTGCTGCAAAAGTTACTGCTTGTTCTGGCTTTGATTGGGACTTGTATGGTCATTGGAGATGGGGTGCTCACACCAGCAATTTCTGGTATTTGAAGTTATGATATTGTTGATTCTGTTTCAAGTTGTAAGCTTGGGATTTCACTGACTTAGAATTCTTTCTGGTTTTGATCACTGTAGTGTTTTCGGCTGTGTCCGGAGTGGAGCTCTCCATGTCAAACGAGCACCACCGATGTAAGTTCCTTAACTAGCGGCCGATGTCTGAAAAGATAACTTACATCAGAGGTTTTCCACTATCTGGTAGATCTTCTTTTTTATTTGCAAATAAAATACTTTTACTAATCACATGTTGAAAATTTTATTGAGGGAAATCCACTTCAAAAGCATCGATAAAAGACTACACATTTGAAATGATTAGGTAATCAGGAAAATATTCCACTGATCTTGTTATCTAGTTACTGTGGGCAGTGAGGGATACAGAGTTCTTATGGTGCACTTTTCCAGAGATTTTTTTTTTTTTTTTTCTTTTTGCGTCTATATCACATCCATGGTGTGAATAGTATTAAAGAATCAAATCATAGTTAGGTACAAGTCTTGATTTGCTGTGCATATGCAAAGCTTAAATAATATTTGAATTTCAAAAGCATTTTTTTTCTCTGTCTTTTTTTTTGCTTTTTTCTTTTTTTCCTGATGAACAGATGTGAAGTTAGTGGACAAGTTAGGAGTGTCCATTATTGTGATTCCCTACGTGTATAATTAAGACAAACTACCTGCTTTAATCAAAGTCAAATCGCTATCAAACAATAAAATATGTTTAAATTAACAATGTAGAAGGTCAAGTTGATGGCGCCCTGTTTAGTAATAAAGATGCAATTTGTGGCTAAGATAGAAGCTTAACTTCATAAAATTAGACGACTAAGACATAAAGTTTTACCTTTCATAAAGTTAAGCTGTCCTTAGTAGGCGAAGAAAAGGTAGATGAGTTTGGACAAGACTCTGAATAGGATAAAATTACATGGGGATGGGGGCATTCAATTTCTCTGTTAGATCCTGTAATTGGAATAATGACTATTATTAGACTAGCCAAATAAAGTATGTCACTAAAGTCCCCCATGAGGCATGCATATAGTTGTGACCCTGGTGTCAACCAAGCCTTGACCCACTAGTTCCTGTCCCAAGCATTGTACCGCATAACATACCAGAATGAAATCATCAGCATCATCATTCTTTTATCGACTTCAACCACTGTGGTCTAATCATCTCCTTCAGTCTGTTTGGATCATATCTGAAGATATGTACTGCATTTCCACTCTCTAGATCTCCACTCATTCTTCCATTGTCCTTCTTATTCCTATCATAGGTGTAGTCGCCTCATTCGTCCTCCTACTAGTGGGCTACTATCTGCAGTCTTTTTTGCGGGTCCTGCTGTCTACACTTGCTGGCCATTGCAATATGTGAGCAATGTGTTCCCCACCATCCATCTTAGTTCAACAAAGTAACCTAATTGATTGGACTTTGATAGGCTATTTGATGAAATTATACAACCTTAGATTAGAGGAGTCTGACCGAGCAATTATAGGTGTATGCCTGCTAACATAACCTAGAATGTTTTTGTCCCTTTCTCTTATAGAGGGGTACTTCTTTATTCACATTTCGAAAAGTAGTTAGCAACAAAAGCCTTACTTCAGAGCAATCACAAATCACATGGGAGTTCCTAATTTCAAGACGCTTTGTCCTGTCTCAAAGTTTTCTTCTCTGCTCACATTTCAATTGGGAATGGCACAGTTATAAGGCATTATTTGTACACGTGGTATGTAACTCACATATGTCCATCAATCATGTTGGTGTTAAATTCATACTCAACCTGTGTATTGGTGGTTGACATCAAGTCCTCCCTGCAATCAAGGTTTATATGTAATTAGTTTTTTAAAGCAGTAAAATGAAGCCTGGATGGAAGAACTGAATGCAGGTCAAAGTATTTTAATTCTTAGATGGCAGATGAATTAATAAGGTTCATTTAGGTAAGCCCATATGGCCTATATCTGTGATTTTGGGAAGTGCTTTCAGAATCATCCATGAAAACGTGCAAGTGCCATCAAATGATATATTTTGTGCACATGCTTTAGGGAAACCCTATCATTCGTTCATTAAATGTTTCTTGCTCAGAAATTTGTTGAACTTGACCTGGGGGTTTTTAAAGAAAATTCAAGGCTTCAAATTGTCGTAACTGCCACTTTTAATTACCGCCTCATATAGAAAATCTAATGCAAATTGAATTATTGAAGCTAAATAAAGATATGATAGTGAGCAAAATAATTGAAGCTGAAAACTCAAAAATATAATGGTGATGGAATTATTGAAGCTAAAACTCTCTGCTACCATGCGATGTTCCTTGATCCCGACAAACTGTCCCCCCCACCAAAGCCTCTCTACAGCTCTCTCAGTCTTCCTTTCTGTGTGCGGTAAAATTGTACTCTATTTTTCTCACACCACCATGCAGCTTCCAAAGATGTTCAAGTTTCTTTTTTTTTTTTTTCTCCTTTTTTCTCTGTTTCGTTACTGCTTTCTTTCTCACAGCTCCAGCACACCTGGCCTGCACTTCTTAGTCCTGAATACTTGCATCATCTAGCTTCCTCTAAAGTGTAGCATACCACCTGTCACTTTCATTACTGAGTTCTCATTTCAGATCCTGAAAGCTTGTAACTTCTTTGTGAAATATTTGATTCTCCTTCCTTCAAAGTGTGCTTCCCCAATCTTATGATGGTTTTTATTCTATCAGAAGAAAGTTACAGAACTCATACTCATTCTCCTATGATGGCAATCGGTTAATTAAATATATATGTTACTGGGAATTTAAAAGCAGATATGAGAAGCAAGCTTTCACGAATTAAGGTGAAAGGAAGATCTTTCCATTCCCATTCATTGCATATGAACTTTGTGCTATAAATGCGTATGATTCACTGTTTGTGTTATATCATTTTTTCCCTTTTCATATATTTGTTTATATTGTCAAAAGAGAAACCTGAAAGCTCCAAAGACTATGCTTATACACTAGACACTTAGGGATGACCATTCAAGCCCCCATTCAGTTTAGTTATGATGATTTAAAACTTCAATGACCTTCCTTTTTAGTCCATAAATGTGCATCATAGAAGTACTCCTAAGCACATTGAAGCTTCATTTTCTTCTTAAGAAGCCACATAATTTTATGCTTTACACAAGTTGTGGAGGTTGATTACGGATATGGGTGATGCTTGTGGAATATGATTTCTCATATGCTT
>QEOT01123456.1:0-61746 GCA_003123785.1 Pterocarya stenoptera | reverse complement strand
TTCATCATTATCGTTGTTCTGCTTCTGTTTTCTCCCAGTAAAACCAGACCTTCACTAAATCTATCATTGAGTGTCGGATGACGTGGTGAGCAAGACAGGGAGGTCGGACACTGCAACGAATGTGCTGCAAAATGACAAAGAAAAGGTCGGACTCATAAAGGGAGAGAGAACGCAGGTGGATCTTTTGTACCGTCTACGATGAACTCAGTATCACGATTAACTGCATTCATCTTTACTACGTTTGTTTCTTCCAATAGTTCCTTTTTTGTTAAGAATTCAAACTATTCCAACGACTTCAGATAAATATTATGCATTGATGAATAATATGCATGTATTGAAATTATTTTTCTTTTTATTGGTTGATTGAGTTGTAGTTAACTGCTTTATTTTCCTTTTATAGCAATATATATAGTTAGAAGTTGTGGATTCTAACCCAAAGATATGTCATGAGATTTCAATGATGTTATGAATATTAGTATATTTTCTTTAAATCGAATAATAATAAGTACTTAATTGTACGTTATTGAGATATATTTAAGTCCCGATTGGTTATACAGTTTAGAAGAGATTAGATAATATATTTTGAATAGTAATAAAATTTTTTAATTAAAATGAGATGAAATAATTTATAAAAAAAAAGTGTATTTAGATAATGAAATGAGATGAAATAGTTTTTAATTTTTAGAATTTGAATCTGTTGATTAGAGAGTCGAAAAGTATACTATTTATGCACTGTTCACACACTATTTACAGTAACTTTCACTGTTCAGAACTGTTCATGTACAATTTATGTCAGTTTTGCACTGTTTATATACTGTTTTCCGTCGGTATTTACTATTTATTACTGTTCACTGTTGGTGTTCAATTATATAGTTCACTGCGTAAATCTTATATAAGAAATTTTATATACTAGCACGTTTTATGTATTTTAAAGTAAAAAGAATTTTTCAAATCATATTAAAATAAGTCAGTATATAAACTTTCATATATATGATTTTTTTTTTTATCGAGAAAACATTTTTTTTTAATGTAAATGACGAAAGATTCTTACCCCCATCACATAGATGTTACATTTTTATTTGTAATAAAAAAAAAAATTCTAATTTCTGTCTCACCCGTCCCCAAGCTGTGTAAAAGACAAGATGATGATGGTGTTGTGATTTACATGTGTTCATTTCGTTGTGTGCTCAGCAAGTAAATTGACCATTAATCCAGGACCATATTTTTAATATAATAAAAATACTCTTATTTTACACTTTATGAAAATACTCTTTAAATATCATTACTGATCTATCATTTTCTTTTAAAAAAGAAAATAGTAGACATGCATGCCGACAAGGTTTTTAACCTTTATTTAATAAATGTCTCGAGTCTTGTAAAAAATAACCACTTTAATTAAGAGAAATGATAGTTACAGTCGTAAATGCGCAAGCGTCGTACAATTATTTTAAAAAATATAAATAAATACGAGATCTATATGAAAAAAATTAATTTTTTAATAATATATATCGTATTTTTTAAAACGACTATACGACACTTATACATTTTACTACTACTTATATAACATTACTCAATAAAATATAAATTGAAGTGGTGGAAAGTGGTAGGGTGGACACCAGACGATGTTTAAGTGGAAAATGGTAGGATTGGTGCCCATAAAAGGGTAAAGAAGAAAAAAGAGTGGCACTGTGAGAGTCAACAGTCCACACTAAAATGGTCCCTTCTGGATAAGATTTTCATTGTTGAACCACTCTTTAAGCAGGAACATGGAAAATAAGATTTTTTGTTTTGTTTTGTTTTGTTTGAAGAGTCGGTAGCCACATGACTTAGTAGCCTTGTCTCAAGTTTGTTGAAGTGTCCTCACTTATGATAGAAGGAAACCGTAGTTACAAATCAAACATATATGAGTGTACAAGTAAGAAAATAAAAACCACCCAAATACAAACCAACAATAAACCACAACAATAAACAAATCTAAACAAGCCTATAGATTTTTGTGTCCATAGCCAAAAAAATAAGATTGATTGCAAAAGCAGTTCTTGTTCAATGTTTTCTTCAATGATTCGATCAGTTTCTTTGCACGTGTTTGACTATGTTCATTGTTTGCAACTTAACGTCCTTTATATTATGATGCCTAATTGCCATATGTCTGCCTTATAAATATACGTCACTTTTCATAATATTGTACATGACTATGTTTTAAAATGAGATTTTTTTATATATATTTAAATACCTTATAAAACTAATATCACTTTACAAAAATATCCTAATTTTAAAATATATATTATAAAATATGTTGTAAAATGTATTATGTGTATATAATTACTCGTAAGTAATATCAAGAAGCTCCAAATCTTTTGATAGCACAAGAGAACATACACGAGTACTTTGTACTAGTGCATGAAACTCACAACAGTGGAAAGTAGGGGTGGGCAAAAACTCCGCCCACTCCGACTTTGTCCGAACTCCGACGAGATTTTGACTTCAACAGAGTCGGAGTCGGAGTCTGGAGCCCATATTAGCTATGAACTACGACCTATTTTTTTTTATATATAAAAAAACCACATAATCAAAACGACGTTGTTCCACTTCAAGAGGAATGACGTCGTTTCATTCAGAAGGGGGTCCAAAATGCAGGACCCCTATTGAAGTAACTAAATGACGTTGTGCTGCTTGAAGCGAAATGACGTCGTTTTGTGAAAAAGGGGGTCCAAAACGTAGGACTCCTTTCTTCCCCACCCACTTTCGCACAGCACCTGCAACTCTCTTTATCTCTCTCCACTCCACACTATGTTTCACCCTCCCCTGCCGTCTGCTGTCTTTGGAGGCCGCCGCGAGCCACCTTCTAGAGTTCATCAGTTGATTGTATTTGCAAGCCACTCACTCAATTTTTTTTTTTTTAGAATATTAGGGTTTCAAAATCATTTAATTTTCGCATTATGGTTTGAAATTTGTGAAATGTCTATGATTTGTTGTTCATTTCAATGATTTGTTGTTTACATTTCAATGATTTTGGTTTTTAGGCTGTTAAATTTAAGAATTGTGGGATTTAGGTTTTGGAAAAATCGGGAGATTTAGATTTCAGTTTCAGACAACATTCACTCGAGCGGACTTCACACAGATTGTTTGCTCAAGTATGAGGTTGAACATTACTTTATGAAAGATGTCGAGGCACCTAGTGCAACATTCCAGATATTAACTTGGTGGAAGGTGAATTCTGACAAGTTTCTATTATTTTTCCGAATAGCCAGGGATGTGCTAGTCATTCTTATCACTAAGGTTGTCTCTGAGTTGGCATTTAGCATCGTAGGTCGTGTCTTGGATGTTTATCAGAGTTCATTATCTCCGACCACCGTCGAGACTCTCATTTGCACACAGAACTGGTTAAATTCAATGCTCATTGGAGTAAATATAGTTAATGCCGAGAGCTATAGGTTTGCATCATGTAACTTTATGGTTTTAAATAATTATTTACATAATTTTAATGTTCTTATTATTTAATTTATAATTTATATGAATTTGTAGACCTATCTGTGAACCCTAGACTAATTGTGAATGACTGAGACGGATGCACCGTGGGATGGAGAGCCACCTGGCCCATTTATTAGTGAGAAACTCAATATCACCGTGCAAAACTAGTCAGAGTTAGAGGTGGATGTAAGATCATAATGTGTTCTATTTTATATCATGTATCTTGTCTGATGGTTTAAAAGTCTATAGTTAAATAACTAAAGAAAACATAGTGCATTTGATCAATAAAACTTTATGCAGGAAATCACTATCGAGTCATTGACTCAAATGCATGGACTGCCAGGATTGATGTGGAACTGTGGCCATTTGAATCAAATCTATGACATTATTTATATTTTGGTGCTGTAAATTTAAATTTATTGCGAATTTGTGGTTTTAAATTTAAATTTATCGTTTGCACACATTAAATCACATATTTTTGTATTGTACGTGATGTAGTTATTGTATTTAAATTTTGGCTTTTTTACTTTTTTTTTTGTATTTTAAATTCTTTGTTTACATTATTTTGTCCTTTTTTTTTTCAATTTTTAAATAGGAGTGGGCATAATTATCATTCAGATTGGGCCTTCGATATTGGGCCGTGGGTCCAAGCCCAATCTGATTAGGGCCATTAGGCCTTAAGCCTGCTTCAACCCCGATCAAATAATTAATCGTTAGATAATTGATGATCCGGGTATCTTGGTATGACATGTGTAAAAAAGTAGTCATAAGAAATAGATTAATAATTTTCTTATCAAAAGAAGAAAAATAAATTACAAAAAGGAATAAGATCATAGGGATAGAGGAGAGAGAGGGTAAGGGAAGGAGAAAGGGAGTATTTTTGTTTTTAAGTTTTTAGAGATTAGGAGAGGGAGTTTTAGTAAGAAAATAATCCCAAGATAGAGTTATTTGGATGATCATATTTTGTTAAACGAGTGTATAATTTTTTATGCAAGTAAACATCAAACTGATATAACTGGCGGAAATCAACAAAGATTCTAAAGCACACTTCGAGGCAGACCTCTAGCGTAGTGGATACTGGATGCAGCATTCCCGAAAGAATCATGCTTTCTTGACTTGACACACAACTCCCATATAAGTGTTATCAGAGCACTGACAGTGGCTTCTTTATCTTTATTTTATCTTTATCTTTAAATTTAAAGAATCTATCTTTAAAAAGGTTTGTATTGACTTTTTCATTTTTATATTTTTACATAACTATAAACAGTCATTCTTCAAATATGAAGAAGCACTGTTCATTCTTCAAACATTATTTTATTATTTTTTTCTCTCTCATACACATTAAAATTAACTTTATAAAATTTATATTAAAATAATTTTGATACATAAAATTTGTATTAAGTTGATAATACAAAATGGATCCTAATTGTAAAATATATATAAAAATAATTTTAGAAAAAAAAATTTATTTATTTATTATTATTTGGTTCAAATTTACATAAACTAATGTGAGAATCATTGTTCAAATACAAAACCATTCTTCAAAAAAGATAATTTTAAAAATACATATAGAAAAACATTACTAGTGCTCTCATTTGGTAACGGGTCTTTGTCTCTACTATGAACAAAGGGTAATGATATCCTTCCGGTTACTCTACTACTGCATTACTACTCGAGTATTACTTGGATTATTTTAATATTTTCTCATTTTCATTGTTAAAACCGGAAGTCCCTTATCTCTTTATGTGTCAGAAAAATGTGAAATGATGATGTGATTGTGACAGAACACAGTAGAAATTTTTTTTTGCCTCGCGCCTTGCAAGTTGAACTTTCCCCTCCATTTCTTCTCTCCTCTCTCTCTCTCTCTCTCTCTCTCTCTCAATCCAGATTTGTGAGATTTGTGAAAGGAAATTTCAAAAATGAAAGGAAAACAAGAGGGTATGAGATTTGTGATTTTGAATTTCAAGAGGAAGAAGAAATTTCAAATCTGGGACGGACATCCGCTTGGTTGGTTGGTTTGCGATGGAGGGAGCGAAGGAGAACGTTGTTTCCACGGTGGGAGAGGAGGAGCAGAGGAGAAAAGCCATCGTAATCTTGAGGAAGAGAATAGCTGTATAGGTGGTTCGTGATGGAGCGAAGGAGAAAAACCGTGTGATGTTTTTTTATTTTGATTTTCAAACTTAAAACGAGACTTGAAGATGAGGGAGGGACATGACTGCCATTTAACATCACCCGACACAAAATAGAAGTGAGGGAGAGGCTGGCGTTCAAAGAAGGCAGAAGAAATATTAAAAAGAGTCCACGTAGGACGAGTAGTAAAGCAGTAGTGGAGTAACCACAAGGGTATCATTATCCATGAACAAAACCTGTCTCTATCATAGATAAATTCCTCCCAAAAAAGCTGTATCTTTTTTTTATAATAAAGTTGTCGAGGCGGGCCTTCAACTTTCTGACGTGATTCAAAATAATGCGCATTTAAAAAAAAATGTGAAATTTATTATTAAAAAAATTAATTTTTTTATGTAGATCTTATATTTATTTATTTTTTTCAAGAACAGTATATTAGACTTGCACTCTCTACACTGCAAATATTATTTGTCTATCAATTTTTGGAAGGCCAACTGTGCCTTTGGTTGTCTGCTGCAACTCTATGTTGTTTCATTAAAACATAAAAATCACATCTTTGGCAGGAAATTAGAAATACGTGAAGAAAATGGAAACTCAACCATATTTATGGAAAGAGAGAATATCGATATTGCAGCACAATATAGGCATTGGATTGAACTGTTTTATCGTAATTTCATTATGCAGATGTTGTAGTACACATGTTAGAGATGAGTAATCAACCATATCATGTTTTCTTCTAACAGCAACCCCGAAGAACCAGTCACGTCCAGGTCCCCATTTCTCATTGAGCGGTGCTACTCCCACCGCTGGGAGCCACCGCTCTGTTTACCGCTAGTGTAAATTATTGTGATTTATTTTTTTGTATTTTTTTATATCTATTTTTTTAATACATTTAAATATTTTTAAAAAAATAAAAAAATTCATAATATTATTAAAAAATGCTTACTTAATCATTAAGTAAAAAAAAATAATAAAAAAAATTTAAAAAGTCAAAGCGGTAAAAACCAGTGGTAAGAACCAGTGGTAAGAGTAGCATTTTTCTTTCTCATTCCATTGGAAAGTTTCCAAACAAAATGGTACAAAAACAGTGCAAGTGCAAGTGGGAGCTCAACATGGCTGTCAGGTAGTCAGTCCTATTAACTGTCACTTCTTTTTCATTATTAGGAGGGTAACTGGTCTGATTTTGGATAAAATTTAAAATCGAATTGGTATGCACCAGTTTTACATTTTCAAAAATCGATTTCGCATCGGTTATCCCCCTAAATCGGTACTTCCGATTTTACAGATTCTGGTCCGGTTTTTTGGTTTTAATATACTATATTATATATTATAATATATAGTGATATAGTATTAGTATAACTATTTTAATATACTATATTATATATAATATAATACAAAACTATTTATATATAATTATATATATAAATTATATACAATATAAAAAATTATAATATATATATGAATCGTTCCGGTTCGGTCCGATTTTAAAAAAAGAAAAATCGGAATCGGACCTATTTTGACTAATTTTAAGAAAAATAAAATCAGTACCGGACCGAACCAAACTCGGTCCAGCACCAAACCCAGCGGTTCGGTCCGGTTTACTGGTTTTTTTTACATCCCTATTCATTATTGGTAGTAAATGGAAAGCAACAAAGGAGGACCTTCAAGTTAATCACATCAGCTAAATATTAATCGCTTTTTTTTTTTTTTTGAAGAGATTGCACAATTCGTGCAATAAATTTCTTTTCAATGCCATTACCCCTAGAACAAAGAAAAGAAACATTATTGCACAATGCGATACAATCAAATTCCATTGATAAAGTCCCAATCATATTCATACATAGGCTTCATTTTCAAGCATAAAAAGTAACAACTTCTGTTTATCTATAACACAAACCATTAGCTGGTTGAATGGATCTGCCCACAACACACAGCAAACGCTAAAAGGGTCGTCACCCCCCTAAATCGCACATATGGAGTGAACATGATATAGCTACTGAATTTTCGTCTTTGTCAAGAAACTTGCAGGAGTTGTCATATCCTACCTAACTAAGATCAGCTGCTTGGCCATTAAAAACCGGAATTCGACCGCACAGTGTACTCAGCCACAAGTTGAGCAAAAGACGATGACTTGTTTTCAAGCAATCTTGCTGGAGAATCATATTCCTCGATAAGCCCTGCACAAAGAATACAGAAAAATTAGCTTCAGGCCATCACATTACAATGAAATCATTCACATCATGACGATTCCATGAAAATATGGTGTGTAGGAAGAAATAATATGGCCATACTAACCATTATTTAGAAGCAAAACCATGTCACTATCAATAACGGAAGTTATCCGATGTGCAATGGTCATGACAGTACAGTCCGAAAAATGTTGCCTGAGGGTTTCCTGAATCAGATTATCTGTAGCTGTATCGACGGAAGCAGTAGCTTCATCAAGCACCAATACCTTGCTTTTCTTCAGTAGCACACGTCCAAGGCAGACCAGCTGCCTCTGACCCATACTCCAATTCTCTCCATTCTCGGTAACTGCAAGGGCCAATATAATACTTATAAGCAATAAATTTCCATAATATACTTCAATGCTCTATAAAAGAGAAGCAGAAAAAGACAAACCAGCAGAATCTAGTTTTCCTTCTTTCTTCCTGATTTCATCTCCAAGTTGACACTTATCCAGTGCCTGAACAATTAGAGGGGCGAAACAATAAATAGATGAAAAAATTATATAAGGAGGTGCCACCCACTGAACATAAATACCAAGTGCATGTGTGCTTATGATGAAAGATTATGAAGACAATTTCTTTCAATTAACAAAGAAAGAAACCAACCCACCTCCCAAATTTGTTCATCTGCATACTCTTCAAGAGGATCCAGGTTGGTTCGTACCGTCCCTTCAAACATGGTTGGATCCTGAGGGATAATGCTTAGCCTAGACCGCAAATCATGCAGTCCAATCAAGGAGATATTAATGCCATCTATGATTATCTGACCAGCAGTGGGTTCAACAATCCTGAAAAGTGTTTGTATGAGTGTGGATTTCCCACTGCCTGTTCTCCCTACAATGCCAGTTTTCATTCCTCCGGGTAATGTGCATGTGAGACCTCGCAATACAAATGGCATATGCGGGGCATACCGTACCTACATTTAGCCCATTTACATTAGTTGAAACACCACTAAATAAAAATCATGGCCAGGAACAACCCCATACACAACGCCACGGTTTTTGGGAGTAATAATCAACTTAGACTTGAAAGTACCTGCAGATCATGAATATCAACTTCTCCATCTGATGGCCAAGAATGATCTGGCCTGTTTTCTTCCGTCACAAGAGGTGGCTCACTTGGGATGCAAGTGTATTGAAGTATTCTCTCTACTGATATAATTTTGTTCTCCAATCGGCAAATATTCCTTATTACCCGGGTTTGTAAAATGTTTAGAGTAAGTCCATATGTCACGGCCAAGCCCGCAATACCTTTAGAGAGAAAGGAAAAAAGAGGCAATAGATAGGCATTGTTTATGTGCCTTCACAATTTAAATCAAGAGCAAGAAATATTGTTAGTAGGTCACCAGATGGGGAATTACTCACCTGGATCAATGACTCCCTCAGGAATAGAGACTAAGAAGAACAAGGAAATGGCAAATGTGATTGAAGATAAGAAATCCAAGCGGAAGCACAACCATTCCATTGCACCAGCAATATGGAACCTTGGTCGAGTATACGCATCTGTAAGTCTCATACTCGTGTCACTAAATCTTGATTCTTCATCAAAGCTCCTAATAGTTGTTGAGCCTGAAATTGTTTCAGCAAAATGTTGTATCACCGGAGCATTGCACACTCCAACTAATCTTGCTAGCTCTCGGGCAGAAGAAATGTAATATTGCTGCATAAATAATGGTTTGTAAGAACACCTATCTCCACATGAAGATGGTAATGATACATTATAATACACTACACAGGGCATTGGCTTTGATGGATGCTTAATGTTGATAGTTTAGATAGCTCTATACCAGAATTTCTGAGGTGCACAGACAATATGCATTACACTGCATCGTCCAGCACCTTGGCAAACATCTATCTTTAAAAAAATACATTTTAAACAGGTATTCATTCATCTAGCAACTAGGTGCAAATTTGTATACAAAAAAGAGAGCCGAATTCTGGACAAAGGATTGGCATTTAATCCTTTGTTTTTGTAAGTGACAGTTAATCTATTAAAGCTTGTAGCATGTAGAGGTAAATAAGTGGTATAATGAACACATGGTGATATCATTGCCGCCATTTGAGATGTCATCTGATTAAGGCATGTTTCGGCATAATATGCAACGGAACTTCCCGACAAAGTCAGGTGGTATACCTGATACCAGATACAGGTTCCAATGACTGGGATAAATATGATGAAAATCTGCCATGCAACTTGAGACATCACAGCAATAATTTCAAGGAGCTGGATCGTAGAGAAGGAAACTGCCCCAGTTTGAGATGCAATGTTCAAATCCACAGCACTTTGATCCGTAGAAACCTAAAATGAAACATACCAATATTTTAGAATCTTTTTCACATGCATTAGATCAGACTCCAAGAATGTGTGTGCATGTTTGCATGCGAGAGAGGGGGTGGAGACAGACAGGATTTCTTAATATGAAGAACAATGCTATATGAAAATTGTAAACTACATCCATCTGGAAGCAGTGAATGAAGGAGCACCATAGACGCTTTTCCACTTACTCTGTTTAGGATTCGTCCACTAGGCGTGGCATCAAAAAATGACATAGGGGCACAGAAAAAGCACAAGTGCATTTTATTGAAAAGTATAGTACCTGTCTTGTACGAAGCCGTTACAAGAAACATTGCTCTCACAAGGATGCACAAGGAACTTCCAATGGCCAAAGCAACATAGACAATTATTAGAGTAGAGTAATCAACTGCAGGTTTCAGGTCCTGCGAGACAGGAGTTGCCCAGGCCATCCAATAATTGCTTCCAATTTGAAGGAGCTGAAAGAGAACCTGTGCCAGCAATATAAAAGGCACAAGAGCTCCTCCGTACGCCATGGTGATATATTTCCAATAGACTGAAAACCCAACTCTACCTTTCTCTCTCTCTTCTTCTTGGATAATTTGTCCTTTTGACCTGACTATGTCATCTGCTTTACCATCTTGATTTTCTTGTTTTTGAACAGCCATATTAGTGCTAGCCATATTCCCGACTTCCTTCCTCGTACTTGTACTTTCAGAAACTGACCCTCCCTCAGCAGAATCAAGAGCTGACAAAGCTTTCTTGTGCGCTCCCACAAGTTCCATAAAGTCGGTTCCTGAATTAAGGATATCATTGTACTTTCCAGCTTGAGTAATTCTTCCATCTTTCATGACCTAACAACAATTCAAAAGCAAGTTCACAAGCAGCCATAATTTTAGCCTATAAATGAAAACCCGAAAATAAACTAAAATGTGAATGGCTCACCTGGATAAGATCAGCAGCAGGTAAGAACTCCACTTGATGAGTAACATAAAACACTGTTTTTGAACTCAAAAGGCCCAGCAAACATTCCTGCCATATAGAAATAAATGTATTCAGAACAAAGTGCATCGGTAGGTAACCATTATGACCTTTTACGCATAATAGATTAGAATCTAAACTCCTCCCGGCTGAAAATTTATAGGGAGGTAAATTACCTTAAACAGATGGGATCCAGTATGGGCATCCACAGCACTAAAGGGATCATCAAACAGATAGATATCAGCATCTTGGTACAGAGCACGTGCAATTTGGATTCTTTGCTTCTGCCCGCCACTCAAATTGATCCCTCTCTCCCCTATGACTGTCTGATCCCCAAACGAGAGAATTTCCAGGTCCTTCTTCAAGGAGCATGCTTCAAGGACCCTCTCATATTTTTCTCTGTCCATAGCTTTACCAAACAATACTTTCTCTTCTATCTTGCCACTTTGTATCCATGGTGACTGAGCAACATAGGCCTTTGTTCCACACAACTTAATGGTCCCAGATATCTTGGGGACTTCTCCCAGGATACATGAAAGCAAACTGGACTTTCCTGCACCAACAGTCCCACAAACAGCAACCCTCATGCCATTTTGCACTTTGAGATTTATATCTTTCAACGTTGAATTAGGGGAAGATAAATCCCAAGAGAAATTCCCATCAATAATCTCGATTGTTTTATCAGAACCACCTCTAGGAAGCCTCTCTATAACATCAGACTGCAAGTCATCAAGACGAAGAAACGACGCAATTCGATCAAGGGAAACTTTAGTTTGAACTATCATTGAGATTGTATCAGGAAGACTATAAATGGGCTCCTGAAGAATCCTAAAAGTTGCAAGTGCAGATAAGATCTTGCCCGATTCAAGTGGGATCCCCATTAGCATACAAGCACAAAATGTGACCACAGACACAAATGTTGGAGCACCCCAGAAGACAAACGAGGTCATTGCCGCAGTGTAAAAAAATTTCTTCAGCCATCCTGACTCTGCGTTCCTGAGCTCCGTAATTCTAGATAGAAACTTCATCTCCCATCCTTGAAGCTTGAGAATCCTCATGTTCCTCAAAATCTCAGATGTTGCCTTCATCCTTCTGTCTTTCGATTCCATTATCTTGCCCTGAAATTTCTCCTGTAATTTTCCCAATGGAAAATTTGCCAACATAACAAGTATAGTTGCAACCAAAGTCGCAACTGAAGCAAGCCCAAGATTTTTATACAAGATTAACAGCGCAATGGCAACTTGCACAAGGACAATCCATGGATCATGCATATAGTAAGCGAAGTCACCTACCCTCTCAGCATCAACAGCCATGAAATTGATGATCTCCGCGCTAGTGTGACCCTGCTTAGACTGGCATGAAAGGGTCAGACCTTTATTGTAGACCATTGTGACCAATACTGCTCGGACCCTAATTCCAGCCAGTTGCGCCCTAAAGATCCAGTGCCTCTGTGAGATGCATTCCACAACTTTTGCAGCAAAAAATACTGAAACGAGAACATAGCCTTTACTCTTGAAGTCCCGCCGCCCATTGAGGTATTGGACAAAAGTGTCAATAAGATATGGCCCGACATAAGTAGCCAGTGTGTATACAAGCCCGAGAAAGCCTGTCAAAAGAATCTCCTTCCATGCCGTGAAGATTAATACCTTCACCAACTTCAGTGTGGTCACTCCATTATTTGTACCACACTCTGCCTGAAGCTTATTTCTAAAAGTTGGAAAGGCCCCAATTACGCTATCACCAGGATCAAGTTGAGGACCATCCTCAATGTCTAATGTCTTCTTGTTGCCATCAGCAATTAGGGAACCCATCCAAGAGAACGTAAGGATGCTGAAAATCCCAGCATTTGAATAAGGGGATAGAGTTTCACCCCCCTTAGGCTTATTTGACTCTGCTTCATTAGTTGCACTAGAATCACCATTCAAAAGAGGTTGTTCAAGAAGGGTATCTTTGCCCTCATTCTTCCCAAAGAACCCCACATAACAGAAGAACAGACCCATGACAAGGGAGACGACATCGGAAACAAAATACTGAAGGGATAAATTAACGCGTTCTCTGTAAAGTGATAAAATCTGAATCTAAACATGGAATCTTGATATAGAAAATGAAAGTAAACAAAAAGGAGAGGATTGAACAGAGTCGTGTAATGACTCAGAGTCTGTATATTGAATTGAATGAATTACAATTGTTTACATCAGTCTATTTATAGAAGAGGCTGAATTTAACTAACTAACTAAATTTTACTTTTAACCAATGATATTAATCATTTGAGCCACATCATCAATCATGCATTCTATTAGTCCCCCTCAAGATGGAGAATGGATGTCTAAAATTCCCATCTTGGACAGCAAAGTATGGAACTGGTTGTAGCCAAGAGGTTTAGTAAAAATGTCACTGAGTTGATTAGCGGAAGCAACATGTAGTGGCTTGACGAGGTTGGCTAACATCTTCTCTCTTACAATGTGGCAGTCTATTTCGATGTGTTTTGTTCTCTCATGGAACACGGGGTTTGCTGCAATGTGAAGAGCAGCTTTGTTGTCACAAAACAGTAGAGCAGGTTGAGGATGATCAATCTGAAAGTCTTTCATTAGAGTAAGTAACCAAGTCAATTCACAAGTGGTGGATGCCATGGCTCTATACTCAGCTTCGGCTGAAGATCTTGACACGGTTTGTTGCTTTTTGGATTTCCAAGATATAAGTGAATCACCAAGGAAAACACAAAAACCAGTTACTGATTTTCGAGAGTCCACACACCCTGCCCAATCCGAGTCACAGAAGGCCTTGAGATGAAGATCTGAGTGTGCTGAAAAAAACAATCCTTGTGCAGGTGTTCCCTTCAAATATCGTAAGACTCTATGAGCTGCATCTAGGTGAGGTTGCCGTGGTTTATCCATGTATTGGCTAAGAACTTGAACTGCATAAGTCAAGTCTGGCCGAGAGATGGTGAGGTATATCAACCTACCAATTAACCTGCGATAGCTTGAAGCATCTTCAATTAAGGTACCCTCAGATGAAGAGAGTTTGATGTTTTGTTCCATGGGAAACTGAACAGGTTTTGCTGCTAGTAAACCCGAGTCTTGGAGAATGTCCAATGCGTATTTTCTTTGGCACAAGGTGATGCCTTTGTCGGATCTGGCCACTTCCAAACCCAAAAAATACTTCAATACCCCCAAATCTTTGATTTTGAATCTGTCATCTAAGAAAGACTTCAAGGCATTAATTGATTCAATGTCATTGCTTGCTAGTATTATGTCATCTACATAAACTAACAAGGCAATGAATGAAGAAGCAGTGGTTTTTATGAAGAGAGAGTGATCAGCATTTGACTTAGTGAATCCATAGTTAAGACTGGCAGATGATAGTTTAGAAAACCATTGGCGTGAGGCTTGTCTTAGCCCATAGAGAGACTTGGTAAGTCTGCATACCCGAGTATCCCATTTTTCTGCAAAACCTGGTGGTATGTCCATATAAACTTCTTCATTGAGATCACCATGCAAGAAGGCATTATTTACATCTAATTGATGTAAATGCTAGTTTTTAGCAGCAGCCAAAGTTAGTAAATACCTCACTATGGTTAACTTTGCAACAGGGGAAAAAGTCTCTTAAAAATCCAAGCCTTCAACTTGTGTATAGCCCTTTGCAACCAATCGAGCTTTGTATCTTTCAATGCTCCCATCTACTTTGTATTTTATACGATAAATCCACTTGCAGCCTATAGGTTTCTTTCCTACAGGTAAAGAAGTAAGAGTCCATGTTTTGTTTTGTTCAAGAGCTTTGATTTCAACATGCATAGCTTCTTGCCATTCGGGTATTTTCATGGCTTGAGAGAATGACTTTGGTTCAGTATGAGAAGAAATTGACAAGGTGAAACATCTATGAGAAGGTGAGAGTTTATGATAAGAAACAGAATTAGAAAGGGGATAGCATGTACCTTGATAGCTGTCTGACATGAAATCCGATTGAGAAGATTGAAGAGAAGCTTGGTTGTTTTCTGTCAAAGCTAGTTGACAGTGATATTCTTGCAAATAACTTGGCTGTTTTCTTTGTCTTGTAGACTGCCGAGAAGGAGTTGGAGATGAGGATAAGGTAATGGGAGGTGAGGGCAAAGGAATTGGGAATGAAGAATTAGAGGTATCTGGATCAAGTGAAGAGAAATCTGTAGGCAGAAAGTTATCTGTAACAGATGAGTTTGCTGTTTCAGGAATGATGTTGGGTAGGACCAGAAAGGGATCAGTGTTAGAAGAGAAATTTGAGTCTATGGGTGAAAAAGGAAAAATAGACTCATGAAATACCACATCTCGAGACAGAAATGTTGTATGAGATTCAAGATCATACAATTTATATCCTTTCACAGCAAAAGGATATCCAATAAAAACACACTTTTTTGGCTCGGGGATCAAACTTTGATCTGTTTCTGGTAAGAGTGGATGCAAAACACATACATCCGAATACTCTTAAGTGATTATAAGAAAGAGGAGATGAATGAAGAACTTCATATGGTGATTTATAATCTAGTAGAGGTGTAGGAGTTAGATTGATTAAATGTGTTGCTGTTAAAATGCAGTTACCCCAAAACTTTAATGGTAATGAGGCCTGAAATCTAAGTGATCTGGCAACATTCAACAAATGTTGATGTTTTCTTTCCACCACACCATTTTGTTGTGGTTTCTCAACACAACTCCTTTGATGAATCACACCTTTAGCTAGATAATAATCAAGCATATTGAATTCAACTCCATTATCTGTTCGAATACACTTGATTTTGAGATTGAATTGATTTTCAACAAGAGAAAAGAAGGATTGCAAATACTGTCTAGTTTGAGATTTTTGTTTCATAAGATACACCCAAGTGCACTTAGAAAAATCATCCACAATTGTTAGAAAAAACTTGGAACCATCGAAGGAAGCAATTGAAAATGGTCCCCATATGTCACAATGCACAAGATGAAATGGAACCAAAACAGTATTATTTTTGAGTTCAAATGGAAGGCATTTTTGTTTTGCCAATGGACAAACAATACATGGAAAAGAATTGGAAATTTTAATGTTTGGTACAGATTTATTGAGAGCTTGTAATCTGGACAGAGAAAGATGGCTTAATCTATAATGCCAAAGATCAAATTCTTTGTTGACTGAGAGAGCAATGGATGATGAACCAACCAAGGGTCTTTGCAAGAGATGATATAAACCAGCTTTTTCTTCACCCATGCCAATCATTTTCCATATAGACAGGCCTTGTACAAAACAAAAATTGGAAATGAAAATGAGGCAGCAGTGAGTATCTTTAGTCAATTTACTTGCTGATATGAGATTATAAGAGAAAGAAGAAACATATAGAACATTATGCAATATCAAATCATTAGATAGAGTTACGGTTTCTATGTGAGTAACTGAAACAAGATTATTGTTTGGCAGCTTAACAGATGAAGAAACTTGAGAATTTATAGAAGAGAAGAAACTGGTAGAACAGACCATGTGGTCTGTGGCGCCTGTGTCAATAATCCAAGGAATGGATAAAGAATTGACAGAGGCAAAAACAATATTTTCTGAGTGAGAAAATACTGAAGAAGTTTTATCTGAAAGATTTTCAGAATATGGAATGCTTGGTGTTGGAAGAATACCAAATGAACTAGGTACATTAGTAGAAACTTGGTTTACTTTATGTATTGGTTTGGAAGAGGGATTGATTAAGGCAAGGATCTGTTGACATTGCTCTTGTGTGAATGATAATTGTGGAACATCATTACTTTCTTGAACTGTAGGAGAAGAAGATACTTGATTTGCTGAGTGAACATTGGATTTCTTGGATTTAAATCCTGGTGGGAACCCATGGATTCTGTAACATTTGTCTGAGGTGTGGCCTGCATATCCACAATGACTGCATATGGGTCTATCCTTTCGAGGTCCAGACTGTTTGTTGAATGTATTGTCATTCTTTGTATTCTTTGTTGTCAAAGCAGCAATGGAGTCAAAGCTCGGAGCAGAGATCATCTTGATTTCTCTTTGTTTCTCTTCTTGTGCAACAAGAGAAAAAACTCGATCCATGGATGGTAGAGGATCTAACAACAGAATCTGTCCTCTTATACTGGTGAACGAATCATTTAATCCCATCCAGAATTGCATAATGTACTCTTCTTGTTGGAATTCTAGAAAATTCTTTACTATTCCACGTGTACATTGTGGCAATTGGCGATAATTGGCTAATTCATCCTAATTTGCTTTTAGTTGTGTAAAGTAATCACTAACCGACTGCTGTTCTTGAGTTAAAGAACTGATGGCTTTCTTTAACTGGAAAATTCTCGGTCGATTTCCCTGTGAAAAACGTTCTTGTAGATCTTTCCAAACATCTGCTACTACATCGATGTACAAAATGCTTGAGGCTATGTTCTTGGTGACTGAATTGATTAGCCATGATAATACCATATCATTGCACCTTTCCCACGCTGAAAGCTTCAGACCAGATGCAGGTTTCTTCAGGGTTCCATTGACAAACCCCATTTTGTTTTTCACACTGAGTGCTTTGGACATAGCTCTCGCCCATGAAGGATAATTGTCACCATTTAGCTGCTGTGACACTAGTATTAAACCAGGATTTTCTCCATGATGCAAGTAGTAAGAATCTTCGATCAAATTCTGTGGATTCTGTGTATTTTGTGGAGGTGCGTCCGTCATTTCGAAAGAAATAAGAATTGTAGATGATAACTCCACGTAGAATCAGATTAATCAAAGAAATGAAAATCTGATACCATGATAAAATCTGAATCTAAACATGGAATCTTGATATAGAAAATGAAAGTAAACAAAAAGGAGAAGATTGAATAGAGTCGTGTAATGACTCAGAGTCTATATATTGAATTGAATGAATTACAATTGTTTACATCAGTCTATTTATAGAAGAGGCTGAATGTAACTAACTAACTTTTACTTTTAACCAATGATATTAATCATTTGAGCCACATCATCAATCATGCATTCTAATATAAAGAACGATGCCTACAACAAGGCTATAACAAGAAATGGAGAGGTACAAACCCCACCAAACTCTCAGTAAAAATGGGTACTTTGTTTCACCTGAATTAAAGGATGGGGCACGCAAGTAGACACAAACTGCACCCCAAGCGAGGGTCCTAACCGCTAAATCCAAAAGGGTAACAAGCCCTTCCTCAGACCAACCATTTCTATACCAATAAAAGTAATTCAATAAACATAAGACAAGACTAAACACAGAAACACCCAAACAACAAATTAGAGTTAGTTTATAGTACAAACTCCGGGTGTTCTTAAACCTTTTCACTGCGACCCGCCCTGAATTTCTTGGACACCCATGAGATGGTCAGGACAAACAACAAAACCAGGTGTAAGGAACCAGAAAACCCACGTAGGAAAACTGGTTTGTGGAGAAAATCGGTACCCGAGTACAAGAATGAGGAGTAGTAGTTCAAGAACGAGATTGACATGCCGTGCTTTGACGAAGGAAGAGGTTCCATTTTCCGTTGGGATTTTTGTGGAGGTTTTTCTGTGAGATGGGTGGGCAAGACTTCGGTGGATTCTATGTGAAGAGCGTAAGCTTTTCTCGTGTATATAAGGAAAGAGTTTGCGGGCATGGAGGAATAGAGTCCAAAATTCAGAGAGAGAGAGAGAGAGAGTCAAGACTGGGAGGTCGGACGTTGCAACGAAGTTGCTGCAAAATGACAAAACAAAATGTTGACGTTTTTGCCAGGTAGAGCGTGGACTCGTAGAGGGAGAGAGAACGCAGGTTGATCTTTTGTACTGTCTGGTGTCTACGATGAACGCACGATAACGATCATTGATCTTTATTAGGTTTGTATCTTCCAATAGTTCCTTCTTTTTTTTTTTAAGAATTCAAACTAGAAGTCATCCATGATCCAACGACTTCAGATAAATATTATGCATTGATGAATAATATCTAATGAAATTATTTTTCTTTTTATTGGTAGATTGAGTTGCAGTTAACTGCTTTATTTTCCTTTTATAGCAATATATAGAAGTTGTGGATTCTAACCCAAGGACATGTCATGAGACTGCAATGATGTTTTGAATATGAATTAATCTTATAATTGGTCGGGCTGAGATCCATAAAAAAGCAGCCGTCCAATAATTTCATGACATGTAAGCTTTGTATTTGCATTAGAATGGAACCGCACCGCACGAGATATTACCCTTCCCCATATGCCTAAAGCTTGGTGCCCTTGATCCCCTTTCATTAGCTTCAACCCCTTTGCATCCCTCTCGCACAACTGCCCCTTGGCACGCATTGTCCCTTTCATCTCCTCTTGCACAATGTGATCCTAGCTTGCATGTCAGGTGATTAAAGGTCATGAAATTGTGGAGCTCAATCTCAATTATATTTCCAAGCATATAATCATCTTCCCCTCTGAAAGAAAACGTGGCTTAGTGGAAGAGATGTGTGAATAAAGCTGGCTAAGTTAAAGGATAACTTCAAACCCCGGCATACACGATTGAATTTTAAATATGAATTTTATTTTCTGATAGGTAAGATTATTTTAGAAAAATAGTCTTTTAAGAGGGAGACCAATCCTTTAGTAAAGAAAGAAGCTTCCTTGAAAATATATGTTAAATGAGAAAAAGCTAACTCTTTTATTGGTTGCTGAAAAAACTGAAAACAAGAAAAGAATAGAAAAGAAATATACTTTTAAAAATTATAAACACCAAATTGCGACTTTTTGTTTGTCAAAATGGCGAAAAATAGGAACTTTCGGTTTCAAATACTCAAATTCACCAATTTGATGCCATTTTTTAAGGCCCCCAAATTTTCTGGGCGACCAAACAAGATCTGAAGAATTGAGATATAAAAATGAAGAATTGATTTCGGGTGTGTAAGGGGTCTGAAAGATCTACTGTGATAAAGTCTATTGTGATTTAAGTAAAATTATTGACGTGACACGTTCTGATTGGGGTCTGTTAAAGTCCAAATACCAGCCGAACCGCTCTAGAGCGCCATTCTTTGAATATTAGTGTAAGGTTTTCCCCTTTTGTCTTAGGGAATGGGACTCGCCGTCCTGGAGACCCCTCAAACAACAATTATCCCTTGAGTACTTGTCCACGTAAACGGGCAGGAAGTAAGGAGGACCCTCGATCCTCTGACAATGAGACATTGACGAACCACCAAAGACACCAGCAGGGTAAGGCAAATCAAGGAACCACGCCACATTAATTATCCAAGATACACGCCACATCAATAAAGTCGTCGCAGATGCACGCCGCATTAAATGACTCTGACAAAAGGAACAGTAAAAGTATACAGACTCTATGAAGCAGACACAATCTGTCCCCTAGACTCCCGGTATAAATAGCAACTCACATGTACAAGAAACTCTCTCTAATCCTTAGACTCTTTCATTATTTACAAACTTCCAAAATACTCTACTAACTTTGGCATCGAAGACTCCCTGACCTCAATGTCACATACTCCCAGTTTCTTTCTTCCCTATTTTCACAAGCCCAGTTTTGAAAACTTGAGTTGCTGGAGATGTACGATGGAGGGAGGAACCCCCATGAGCACCTGGAAACCTTCAAGGCTCACATGACATTGCATGGTTTCTCGTGGGAGGTGGCATGCAGGGAATTCTCGCTCACCCTAAAGGGGCCAGAACGAGTATGGTTCGAGTCTCTGGCCCCCGATTCTATAGACAGTTTTGGTGAGCTAGCTCGACTATTTTTGACCTAGTTCATGTCAAGTTGAAGAAGGTGACGCCCAGCAGTGTACCTCTTCACCATCAAGCAAGGAAATGAGGAAAGCCTGAAGATGTATCTATCTCGATTCAACAGGGATCGCATGACCACCGATGACCAAGACGAGAAAATAACCCTGGCGACACTTCTAGGAGGAGTTTGCCCACAATCCCAATTCATGGTAGAGTTGGTGAGAAGGACTCCTGTGATGCTACGGGAGTTTATGGACCAGGCCGACAACTTTATTAATGCCAGAGACACACTTCAGGCCCTAACGGAGCCAAGGAAGAAGGAACTGGAGCGAACAGAGAAGAATGCAAGGGCTCCAGCCTAGGCTAAGGCCCACGAGAAGCCGAAAAAGAGCTCCCACGACAAGAGAAGGGAGGAAGTTCCGACGAGGGGACAAGAACCTCGTTTTGATAAACCCGCTTTTACCATCCACGAGGTTGACACATTTGCCACCCGCCAAGATGATGACCAAGGTATTGTCCGTTGGTACTACACATGCCACAAGTCCACCTCGCACAACACCGAAGACTGCTTCTCCCAACAAGGGAGAAGGAAGCATACTGAATGGATGAGGCAGAAGAGAAGAAAGCCCTTGACAACGACCGCCAGCACGAGGGCCGCAACAAGATTGCCCCCGCTAACCAACATAGGGAGGACCTCCATTCAAGGAAATTTGTACCATAGCAAGAGGATTCGCAGGTGGGGGCACTTCCTTCTCAAGCAGAAAGACACATGCTAGGAGGGCTCGATACCACGAGGTATATTCGGCGGAGTACCACCCAGCCAAGCACCGAAGGGGCAAGCCAACTTCGGTCATCTCCTTTGGAGAGGCTGACGAAGAAGGAGTTATGTACCCCTACGATGATGAGCTGGTGGTGACCATGTTGGTCGGCAACTTCACCACCTGGAAAATCCTCATTGACAACTGTGCCTTTGGTTGTCTGCTGCAACTCTATGTTGTTTCATTAAAACATAAAAATCACATCTTTGGCAGGAAATTAGAAATATGAGAACAAAATGGAAACTCAACCATATTTTTGGAAAGAGAGAATATCGATATTCCAGGTCCCCATGTCTCATTCCATTGGAAAGTTTCCAAACAAAATGGTACAAAAACAGTGCAAGTGGGAGCTCAACATGGCAGTCAGGTAGTCGGTCCTATTAACTGTCACTTCTTTTTCATTATTGGTAGCAAACGGAAAGCTACTAAGGAGGACCTTCAAGTTAATCACATCAGGTAAATATTAATCGATTTTTTTTTTTTTTTGGAAGAGATTGCACAATTCGTGCAATAAATTTCTTTTCAATGCCATTACCCCTAGAACAAAGAAAAGAAACATTATTGCACAATGCGATACAATAAAATTCCATTGATAAAGTCCCAATCATATTCATACATGGGCTTCATTTTCAAGCATAAAAAGTAACAACTTTTGTTTATCTATAACACAAACCATTAGCTGGTTGAATGGATCTGCCCACAACACACAGCAAACGCTAAAAGGGTCGTCACCCCCTAAATCGCACATATGGAGTGAACATGATAAAGCTACTGAATTTTCGTCTTTGTCAAGAAACTTGCAGGAGTTGTCGCATCCTACCTAATCAAGATCAGCTGCTTGGCCATTAAAAACCGGAATTCGACCGCACAGTGTACTCAGCCACAAGTTGAGCAAAAGACGATGACTTGTTTTCAAGCAATCTTGCTGGAGAATCATATTCCTCGATAAGCCCTGCACCAAAAATACAGAAAAATTAGCTTGGCCATCAGGTTACAATGAAATCATTCACATCATGACGATTCCATGAAAATATGGTGTATAGGAAGAAATCATATGAGCCAAGAAAAAAAAAGAGAGGAAGAAATCATATGGCCATACTAACCATTATTTAGAAGCAAAACCATGTCACTATCAATAACGGAACTTATCCGATGTGCAATGGTAATGACAGTACAGTCAGAAAAATGTTGCCTGAGGGTGTCCTGAATCAGATTATCTGTAGCCGTATCGACAGAAGCAGTAGCTTCATCAAGCACCAATACCTTGCTTTTCTTCAGTAGCACACGCCCAAGGCAGACCAGCTGCCTCTGACCCATACTCCAATTCTCTCCATTCTCGGTAACTGCAAGGGCCAATATAATACTTATAAGCAATAAATTTCCATAATATACTTCAATGCTCTATAAAAGAGAAGCTGAAAAAGACAAACCAGCAGAATCTAGTTTTCCTCCTTTCTTCCTGATTTCATCTCCAAGTTGACACTTATCCAGAGCCTGAACAATTAGAGGGGTGAAACAATAAATAGATGAAATAATTATATAAGCAGGTGCCACCCACTGAACATAAATACCAAAAGTAGTGCGTGCATGTCTGCTTATGGTGAAAGATTATGAAGAAAGTTTCTTTCAATTAGCAAAGAAAGAAACCAACCCACCTCCCAAATTTGTTCATCTGCATACTCTTCAAGCGGATCCAGGTTGGTTCGTACCGTCCCTTCAAACATGGTTGGATCCTGAGGTATAATGCTTAGTCTAGACCGCAAATCATGCAGTCCAATCAAGGAGATATTAATGCCATCTATCATTATCTGACCAGCAGTGGGTTCAACAATCCTGAAAAGTGTTTGTATGAGTGTAGATTTACCACTGCCTGTTCTCCCTACAATGCCAGTTTTCATTCCTCCGGGTAATGTGCATGTGAGACCTCGCAATACAAATGGCATATGCGGGGCATACCGTACCTACATTTTGCCCATTTACATTAGTTGAAACACCATGCCATAAAAATCATGGCCATGAACAACCCCATACACAATGCCATGGTTTTTGTGATTAATAAACTTAGACTTGAAAGTACCTGCAGATCACGAATATCAACTTCTCCATGTGATGGCCAAGAATGATCTGGCTGGTTTTCTTCCATCACAAGAGGTGGCTCACTCGGGATGCAAGTGTATTGAAGTATCCTCTCAACTGATATAATTTTGTTCTCCAGTCGGCAAATATTCCATATTACCCAGGCTTGTAACATGTTTAGATTAAGTCCATACGTCACGGCCAAGCCCGCAATACCTTTAGAGAAAAAGGAAAAAAACAAAGCAACCGATAGGCATTGTTCATGTTCCTTTACAATTTAAATCAAGAGAGAGAAATATTGTTAGCAGGACACCAGATGGGGAATTACTCACCTGGATCAATGACTCCCTCAGGAATAGAGACTAAGAAGAACAAGGAGAAGGCAAATGTGATTGAAGATAACATATCCAAGCGGAAGCGCAACCATTCCATTGCACCAACAATATGGAACTTTGGTCGACTACACGCATCCGTAAGTCTCATACTCGTGTCACTAAATCTTGATTCTTCATCAAAGCTCCTAATGGTTGTTGAGCCTGAAATTGTTTCAGCAAAATGTTGTATCACTGGAGCTTTGCACACTCCAGCTAATCTTGCTAGCTCTCGGGCGGAAGATATGTAATATTGCTGCATAAATACTGGTTTGTAAGAACACCTATCTCCACACAAAGATGGTAATAATACATTAGAATACTACACTGGGCATTGGCTTTGATGGATGCTTAATGTTGATAGCTGTTTTAGATAGCTTTAAACAGGTATTCATTCATGTAGCAACTAAGTGGAGATTTCTATATAAAAAAAGACAGCCGAATTCTGCACAAAGGATTGGCATGTTTCGGCATAATATGCAACGTAACTTCCTGACAAAGCCAAGTGGTATACCTGATACCAGATAAAGGTTGCAATGATTGGGATAAATATGATGAAAATCTGCCATGCAACTTGAGACATCACAGCAATAATTCCAAGGAGCTGGATCGTAGAGAAGGCAACTGCCCCAGCTTGGAATGCAATGGTCAAATCCACAGCACTTTGGTCCGTAGAAGCCTGAAATGAAACATACCGATATTTTAAAATCTTTTTCACATGCATTATATCAGACTCCAAGAATGTGTGTGCATGTTTGCAAACGAGAGAGGGGGATGGAGACAGAGCATATGAAAATTGCAAACTACATCCACTTACTCTGTTTACGATTCGTCCACTAGGAGTGGCATCAAAAAATGACATAGGGGCACGGAACATGCACAAGTGCATTTTATTGAAAAGTAGAGTAGCTGTCTTGTACCCAGCCGTTACAAGAAACGTGTCTCTCACAAGGATGCACAAGGAACTTCCAATGGCCAAAGCAACATAGACAATTATTAGAGTAGAGTTATCAACTGCAGGTTTCACGTCCTGCGAGACAGGAGTTGCCCAGGCCATCCAATAATTGCTTCCAATTTGAAGGAGCTGAAAGAGAACCTGTGCCAGCAATATAAAAGGCACAAGAGCTCCTCCGTACGCCATGGTCATATATTTCCAATAGACTGAAAACCCAACTTTACCTTTCTCTCTCTCTTCTTCTTGGATAATTTGACCTCTTGACCCGACTATGTCATCTGCTTTACCATCTTTCTTATCTTTATTTTCTTGTTTTTGAACAACCCCATTAGTACTAGCCATATTCCCGACTTCCTTCCTCGTACTTGTACTTTTAGAAACTGACCCTGCCTCAGCAGAATCGAGAGCTGACAAAGCTTTCTTGTGCGCTCCCACAAGTTCCATAAAGTCGGTTCCTGAATTAAGGATATCATTGTACGTTCCAGCTTGAGTAATTCTTCCATCTTTCATGACCTAACAACAATTTAGTTCTCGTTTGGTTACGCAGTTCTGATGTGATGAGATAAAATGATATATTTTGAATAATAATGAAATTTTTGACGTAAGATAAAATGAGATAATTTGTTAAAAAATATGTGTTTAGATAGTGACATGAGATAATAAGGTTTGTAAAAAAAAGTGTAATTTGATAATGAAATGAAATGATTTTAACTTTTTAAGATTTGATAGAGTGGCAGGTCCCACCAATTATTGAGAAGTATTTAATTATTGGACAAAAAAAATTATGAATATATTAAAAATTAGTAATATCTATTATTAATTTAAAAATCCATAAATATTTTTACTTTCCCAAAATATATTTTTTCTAGTTAGCGGTAATTATTTCAATATTTCCAAATATAAAAGTATTTCTTTGTTAAACGAAATCTTTTTCTAATTATATATTACAATAAAATATACAACAAAATATTCCCAAATATTTCCAAAATTATTTCTTTGTTTTTCTAATTATATATTAAAAATGTGGTAGTTATTTTTTTCCCAATTTTTAGTTTTGAATTTTGTAATAAAATCTCAAACTTGCAGCCACCTTCAATTGTTAGGTGCATGCCTTGTCGTGCTGACTATTGGGATGTGAGGTGCAGGAGAACAATCTTGTGTCAGATGGGCTGGAAAGCAATTGTAACATCAATGCAAAGCGTACAAAATGCAAAGATGAGTTAAAACATAGTTGAATGTGCGTTTGGATAAGCAGATAAAATAAATAGCTTATAAATGAAAACCCGAAAATAAACTAAAATGTGACTGGCTCACCAGGATAAGATCAGCAGCAGGTAAGAACTCCACTTGATGAGTAACATAAATCACTGTTCTTGAACTCAAAAGGCCCAGCAAACATTCCTGCCATATAGAAATAAATGCATTCAGAAAAAGTTTCGGAACCACCATAGTAAACAAAACAGAACAAACTCTATCGGTAGGTCAACATTAATGACCTTATACGCATAATAAATTTAGAAACAAACCCCCTCCCGACTGAAAATGTACAGGGAAGTAAATTACCTTAAACAGATGGGATCCAGTATGGGCATCCACAGCACTAAAGGGATCATCAAACAGATAGAGATCAGCATCTTGGTACAGAGCACGTGCAATTTGGATTCTTTGCTTCTGCCCGCCACTCAAATTGATTCCTCTCTCCCCTATGACTGTCTGATCCCCAAACGAGAGAATTTCCAGGTCCTTCTTCAAGGAGCATGCTTCAAGGACCCTCTCATATTTTTCTCTGTCCATAGCTTTACCAAACAATATGTTCTCTTCTATCTTGCCACTTTGTATCCATGGTGACTGAGCAACATAGGCCTTTGTTCCACACAACTTAATGGTCCCAGATATCTTGGTGACTTCTCCAAGGATACATGAAAGCAAACTGGACTTTCCTGCACCAACAGTCCCACAAACAGCAACCCTCATGCCATTTTGCACTTTGAGATTTATATCTTTCAACGTCGAATTAGGGGAAGATAAATCCCAAGAGAAATTTCCATCAATAATCTCTATTGTTGTATCAGAACCACCTCTAGGAAGCCTCTCTATAACATCAGACTGCAAGTCATCCAGACGAAGAAATGATGATATTCGATCAAGGGACACTTTTGTTTGAACTATCATTGAGATTGTTTCAGGAAGATTATAGATGGGCTCCTGAAGAATCCTAAACGTTGCAAGTGCTGATAAGATCTTGCCTGACTCAAGCGGGATCCCCATTAGAATACAAGCACAAAATGTGACCACAGACACAAATGTCGGAGCACCCCAGAAGAGAAACGAGGTCATTGCCGAAGTGTAAACAAGTTTCTTCAGCCATCCTGCCTCTGCGTTCCTGAGATCGGTAATTCTAGATAGAAACTTCATCTCCCATGCTTGAAGCTTAAGAATCCTCATGTTCCTCAATATCTCAGATGTTGCCTTCATCCTTCTGTCTTTCGATTCCATTATCTTGTCCTGAAATTTCTCCTGTAATTTTCCCAAAGGAAAATTTGCCAACATAACAAGTATAGTTGCAACAAAAGCCGCAACTGAAGCAAGCCCAAGATTTTTATACAAGATTAACAACGCGATGGCCACTTCCACAAGGACCATCCATGGATCGTGCATACAGTAAGCGAAGTCACCTACCCTCTCAGCATCAACAGCCATGAAATTGATGACCTCCCCGCTAGTGTGACTCTGCTTTGACTGGCATGAGAGGGTCAGACCTTTATTGTAGACCATTGTGACCAATACCGCTCGGACTCTAATTCCAGCCAGTTGCGCCCTAAAGCTCCAGTGCCTCTGTGAGATGCATTCCACAAGTTTTGCAGCAAAAAATACTGAAACGAGAACATAGCCTTCACTCTTGAAGTCCCGCCGCCCATTGAGGTATTGGACAAAAGTGTCAATAAGATATGGCCCGACATAGGTAGCCAGTGTGTATACAATCGCGAGAAAGCCTGTCAAAAGAATTTCCTTCCATGCCGTGAAGATTAATACCTTCGCCAACTTCAGTGTGGTCACTCCATTATTTGCACCACACTCTGCCCGAAGCTTATTTCTAAAAGCTGGAAAGGCCCCAACTACGCTATCACCAGGAGCAAGTTGAGGAACATCCTCAATGTCTAATGTCTTCTTGTTGCCAGCAGCAATTAGGGAACCCATCCAAGAGAACGTAAGGATGCTGAAAATCCCAGCATTTGAATAAGGGCTTACAGTTTCACCACCCTTAGGCTTATTTGACTCTGCTTCATTAGTTGCACTAGAATCACCATTCAAAAGAGGTTCTTCAAAAAGGGTATCTTAGTCCTCATTCTTCCCAAAGAACCCCACATAACAGAAGAACAGACCCATGACAACGGAGACGACATCGGAAACAAAATACTGAAGGGATAAAGTAACGCGTTCTCTGTAAAGAACGATGTCTTCAACAAGGCTATAACAAGAAATGGAGAGGTACAAACCCCACCAAACACTCAGTAAAAACGGGTACTTTGTTTCACCTGAATTAAAGGATGGGGCACGCAAGTAGACACAAACTGCACCCCAAGCGAGGGTCCTAAGCGCCAAATCCAAAAGGGTAACAAGCCCTTCCTCAGACCAAACATTTCTATACCAATAGAAGTAATTCAATAAACATAAGACAAGACTAAACACAGAAACACCCAAACAACTAATTAGAGTTTGTTTATGGTACAAACTCCTGGTGTTCTTAAACCTTTCCTTTGGACCTTCACTGTGACCCGCCCTGAATTTCTTGCACACCCATGAGATGGTCAGGACAAACAACAAAACCAGGTGTAATGAACCACAAAACCCACGTAGGAAAACGGGTTTGAGGAGAAAATCAGTACCCGAGTAAAAGAGTGAGGAGTAGTAGTGCGAGAACGAGATTGACATAACGTGCTTTGACGAAGGAAGAGGTTCCATTTTCCGTTGGGATTTTTGTGGAGGTTTTTCTGTGAGATGGGTGTGCAAGACTTCGTGGATTCTATGTTAAGAGCGACGATATTCTCGTGTATACAAGGGAAAGAATTTAAGGGCATGGAGGAATAGAGTCCAGAGAGAGAGAGAGAGCGAGAGAGTCAAAGGAACCTTTCCGTGGGCGTCGGATAACGTGGTGAGCAAGACTTGGAGGTCGGACACTGCAACGAAGATGCTGCAAAATGACAAACAAAAGGTTGACTCCTTACCCTGGTAGGGCGTGGACTCGTAGAGGGAGAGAGAACGCACGTGGAAGAGTGGTGAAACCCCACTGCACTTTGTACTTTGTAGATTATTTTATTTTCTTATTTCTTTTTAGGAAAAAACAAGGTAGTGTAAGAGGAAAAGACACAAAGGTAGCCGCTTGATAAATTGACTTGGTTGAAACCGAGTTGAATTTTTTATAAATATTTGTGAGTTAAAATGATGAATTAATCTTTGTATTATCTTACACACCACACATTATAATTTTTTTTTATTTTTTTATTTGTTTATCTTATTAAATATGTATTATATGGATGATGAATAAAAAAATATAAATGTTTAAAGAAGAGTAAAATAAAAAAAAATTGAAAAAAAATAAAAAAAAAATAAAAAACACATTGTGTGTGGTGTGTAGAATGATGCATAGCATTGCTCTAAAATGATAGAATGAATTTTGTGAGACTTAATTAAGATGAGTTTATATATATTAAGATAAGTTTTGATGTTTTTATAAAAAGTTAAAAAATGTTTGGAAATCTAATATGTAAAGAGGTATTGAGTTGAAAAAAATTATAGATTTTGTAAAGTGGTTGAGTTGAGATGAGTTTAGTAATTTGAGAGTTGGATATTTGGTTGTTAGACTTAGTTTAAAATTAGACTAAATTAAATCGATCTCAATTAAGTCCAAATTCTAAATAGCAACTCAGAGCAAATTTAAGACTCATTTAGATAGTAAAATAAGATGAAATTAGATACGATAATTTTAAATGAATTGAATAAAATATTATTAAAATATTATTTTTTTAATATTATTATTATTTAAAATTTTATAAAATAAATTATTAATTATATTTTATATAAAAAAATTTTAAAATTAAAATAAATAAAAAATATTTCTATATCAGGCCAAACCATCTACTCAACAGCCGGTTTATTTTGCTTTCGCGACACACCTGACGTTTGAGCCGTTATCAGCATAACTGACAGTAATTAGGCACCAGCTAAAATTCACGTCAATGTCACTACTTTTTTCAAGTCAATGTCATCAGCTTTTTCCTCAAACATAAATAATGAAGTTCACTTTCACCAATCTCTCTCTCTCATTCAAATGCCAAAAAAGCAAAGCAATTGTCACCCATGGCAGCTCCGGGTCTCAAACGCTGAAGCCCCACCTCCCCTACCGAGTACCGACTAGCTCTACCTCCCCTTCCTTGGCCTTTGCTTTCTGCGGTGCGCTCGTGGCTCTTGCCTTCGGATCTACAGGCAACGTCATTTTCGATCGTCAGTGAGAGGGGGGGCTTGAGAAGAGAGACGTGGACGCGACAGATGAAAAATAGGAAAATAGAGAAATCGCAGGATGGGACAGATAGGACTGGTCAGAAAAAAATAAAAATAAAATTAAAAAATTGAGTATGCGGTGCAGCAGTAGAACTGCTCAAAGTTTTAAATTTTAAAATTGGACTCTCTCTCTGTGCCGGCCCGCCGGGGTTCTCCCAGAGCCCAACTCCAAGAGCCGAAGCGCACACGGCCATCGCTCCTTACCGTTACCAACGCTGGATGCTGACAACAGAGTTTAGGTGTGCGATGGTTGCCCATCGTGCGTTTCCACTTAACTTTTGTGATTCTGGTTGCAAAAATTTAAGAATTAATTTTTGTATCATCCTACACACCACATATTATAATTTTTTTTATTTTTTTATTTGTTTCTCTTATTAAATATGTATTATATGGATGATGAATAAAAAAATATAAATATTTCAAGAAGAGTAAAATAAAAAAAAAAATAAAAAAAAATAAAAAAATAGTTTGGTGTGTAGTGTGTAGGATGATGCATAGCAATGCTCAAAATTTAAAAGAGAAAATATATGTATCAGTCTACTGTATACATCAACCAACACACACCCTATGTGTCAACCGATTTTATCGTTGAATTTTTTTCCTCTTGATGTGAGAGAACAGTTGCAGAGAGAAGTTAGAAACGTTGAGAGGCAGAGAGTGAGAGCTTGATGAGAGAGAAAATTTGAGGAGAGAGAGAGGTCGATTTGATGAGAGAGAAAGCTTGAGAGAGGTTTGATGAGAGAGAATTGATGAGAGAGAAAGCTTAAGGAGAGAGAGGTCGAAGATAGAGAAAGTTTGAGGAGTGAGAGAGGTCGGAGAGAGAAATGATGAGAGAGAGCCGGAAGAGAGAGAGGTCGAAGAGAGAGAAATGATGAGAGAGAGAGAGCTTGAGGAGAGAGAGAGCTTGATGAGAGAGAGGTGATGAGAGAGAGAGAGCTTGAGGAGTGAGAGAGGTCGAAAAGAGAGAAAACTTTGATGAGAGAGAGAGAAGACGTAGTCGAGAGAGATGATGAGAGAGATCTGGCATTTGAAAGAAAAAATAAAATAAAAGTGTATGTTGTGTGCGTGTGAACAGTTGCGGATGCCTAGCAGCTCTCAAAACTTAAAATCAAAATGGATATGCTTTCCGCAAGTTGGGCATGGCCCACAATTTTTAAAGAGTCGTGTATGCACGTGGGTTTTTAGTTTGTCAAAATCTTGTATTTGACTTCAAAATCTTGTATTGGTGGTCCTTCAAAGGGAACAAACAAAACAAGTACAACAATTTGCACAGTCGGAAACATCTAATGCAGCAACCAGTATTCAAAAGAGCTTGAATAAATATAGCAATTCCCACCACCAACACAGTAGGCCTACATTTCCACCACAACAGCCAGGCCTAACATAAAATTTTCCATCACGAACAGCACAAGCCTCCACTAAAAACTAGCCATAAGTTTGCCATCAAAGAAGAGAGTCATCCACAACAAGGGACAGAGAACCCAACCACAACCACACCAAGTTTTGAAAACAATGCCCAGCACTTCAAAACGAGCCACCAACCAGAATACAATAGAAGCAAATCCACACAACCATAAGTAAGAGCAGTCCAATAGGAAGGCAAAAGAGCATCCCACCTAGATCAGAATACCTAAACTAATAAAGAACAACTTTCTTTTCCAGAACAAAAGGCTCAAAGATAAAAGATTATTAGTGCCAACAAAGAGTGAAGGGGTAGTTTAATTGGCTGAATTGATTCCTTTATATATTTTAAAAAATATAAGATCATTAGTGCCATGCAAAGACTGATTCTCAAACAAGAGGTCAGAGATTTAAGTAATCTTGATCAAGTCAGAGATTTAAGCTAGAAACATTAAACTGATGCAACCTCAATATTTTTTTTTCCAATCTTGAAAAGGTTGGGTATTTGGCATGATTACTTGGTTTGTCTTTCATAGAGGTTGACAGTACTGGTTAACTACTAATGGCATAATATTTTATTGTCTTATAATTTAATCAAGCTCCCTATAGTGCTACTTGACTTCATTTACGACTAAAAATGTCTTTTGACTTGCATATACATACTCGGTTTCAATGGCCTTTTTTTTTTTTTTTGGTTTCAATGGCCATTGCAAGAAGCATTTCTTTTTTATAATAATGACATTTTTAAAGTTGATTATAGGATAAAGTTTTGTTTTACAACTCTAATCATTTCGTATGGTGCTGCACTAAGGATTCTAGTGTGTTCTTATGAGAGATACACAACACATAGATACATGATTAAGATAAAGGTGCACACAATACATGATGCGTCTCATGTGAGGAAGATAATATATACAGATTAAGGAAAGAATAGTTCCAAAAATAATTTGAAAATTAATTACTTTTTAAAGTTTGCCGAGAGCTACCTTGTTGTTTATGCTATGCTTTAAAAAAAAAATGATGTTTCTTCTCTGGTTTTCTTCAACTCTAGTATGCTTGATTTATGTAGTTGAGATTGTGGTTAAATGAGGGATGTTTAAGAGCATGAATGTACTGAAGCTGCTAGCGGTCCATGATAGTGCAGAAAATTCTGCTATGCACTCTGTTTTGGGGCTTCAACCAGTCCATTTCATCCCCTTTTTCATTTGCATCTTTTGGTCAACCAAAGTTATTTGTTTGTATGAAAAACCATTGAAAACAAGGGATAAAATCCAGCCATCTTGTGAGCTTTAGCTCTTCATATAATTTGGTTCCAACAAGTTACTAAAAAGCTGTCAAATGCTATTTTAGATTATTGCATAATGTAAGATTTATTCTTGCTTCCATGCTCAATTCCATATTTCCATTGTGCTGAAATTTTCGCCTTTTCAGATGACATTCTTTTAATTTCTTCAATCTTGCTTGAAGGAAAATCTCTATGTTTATTATTTTAAGAATTGAGCATGACACAAATATTCAACGTACCTCTGAATATATATGGCTATAAAACCCCTTATTCTCAAACTAACTAGAAGCACAGATGTCAAAGTTTAGCTGCAGTTGAAAATGCATGACATGAAATTCATTTTACTTTTAGTTATTAGTGTTTACAAGTCCATATTTTCATTAATTAAAGCTATCTTTTTGTGAACCTAGTCAACCTAGCCTAATGACTTTTGAAGCAAGTCAACTCATGCAACTTTACTAAAGGAAACAACATCATGATTATTAGTCACTGATTAATCATCTAGAAATGTAGAAGTAAACTGTTGTGCAATTGCAATCAAAATCATGTTTTGTTGTTTTGTGTGCCTGTACAATATTTAAATTATGTTTGTATCAAAGTGAAAATCAATCTGCACTAAGGAAAAGAGGTAAAAGATGTGTTAGTAACATGATAATAAATGCTGCACATAACTTACTGTGCTAGCTTCATATTGGGAGAATGACTTATAGATATATTTTCAGTTTTTTTAATATGATAACTGATGTCTTGCAAATTAGGCAAGAAACATACTTTGTCCTAGTTTCATGCACAAAATTAGGAATAAAACCTAACAGAAGGGAGCAAGTTTTTAAAGCTAAGAGGGTTAGTTCATTCATTTCTTTTGTTTCTTTTGCTACTTTAACATAATTTTTATCCTTGTTCACATATTCTTTTAAAGAAACATTGATTTTTAGATTATTTGTAAGTTTGGTTTTGTGCTTCCCACTTGTGCAATTGTTTATTTGAGCAAGAACATATAACTTGGATGTGTATTATATTTTTCTTGTATTCTGTTTTGTGCTCTTTTTTTTTAATTTTCTGAAACACTATTTCTGGAAATAATTTTTTATGGAATTTTTTTCCAGCAAAAACTACCCACTGCAAATAAGCAATTGAGACCATAATTCAAAATCACTGGGAAATATACATTTCCAGCGATTTTATGATCGCTGCAATTGAGTTTTCGATTTTTAATATGCAATTCCGGCGATCTTAAATCGCTGAGAATATATCAAAAGCAACGATTTATCAATTGCTGCATTTGAATATTCAAAACCGAAAACTCAATTGCGGCGATTCCAGAATCGCTGGGAATAGACAATTATAGCGATTTTATAATCGCCGCAATAGAGTTTTCAAAACAGATTGGTCACTTGCAGAAATGTGCACCTAACGCTGGAAAGGTTTATTTGCGACAATTTTAATACTTTTAGCGACGGTAAAAAATCGCCGGCAAAATCTTTTCCGGCGATTTAATAGGCAAACCGTACGTGTATTTGCAGTGTTTTATTTGAAATTTTCGACGAAAAAAAATCGCAGAAAAATATAACTTTTCCCAGCGATTATTAGCTTCCGTTGGGGTAGATCAGAATCAGAGCGATAATACCGGTGAATATGCAGTGATTTATAAATCGCTGGAAAAGATCAATGGCAGGGATTTAAGGACTTTTACCAACGAAAATAATCGCTGGGAAAAGTCACTTCCCTTGTATTGCACACATTTGTTCCTTAACTGCACTTTCTCAAAAATTCTTTGGAGACTCTCTCATTGGTCCTTAAATATTTCATGCTTTGGGGATCGATGGATTACTAATTGGATTGAATGTGTTCTATCCCCTTCTAGTTCTTTGAATATTCCCTCTCGTGAATAGCACTAGTTCCAAATTTTTGTCATTGTTGTCATGGATAACATCTGGTTCTTAAGAAATAAGATTGTGCAAGAGTCCATCAAACTAATTGTGGAAAATTTTGTAGATTGTGCCCTAAAAAAATTCAAAGATCATAGGAAAGCACGGAGCAATTAGCAATTGACTAACCCTTTGAGTTGGAAGGCTATACCAAAAAGCCATTATTTGCTAACTTTTGATGTAGCAGTAACGAGTACAGGCAGTACTTTGTATGCAAATAAGAGGATGGTACTCTAGTTTTTGTTCTAACCAGCTTTATCAGAAGTCAAAACTCAAACTAAGGTGAAGCCACATCAATATACACAGACATCAGAGAAGCTAAAGCCAGGTTTATAAAGAAAATCACAATCGCTGGAGATTCACAAGTGGCATTATATGCGGCTGAGGCACCAGAAAATAGTGCTGACTGGACTATGGAGCCCATAGCTAGAGACACAAGGCTTCTCTTAAATTCCTTTGAAAGCTGGAGTTTAAGGAAAATACATCAAGATCATAATCAATGTGCGTATTCTATTGTGCAGTGGGCTGCTTCCACTAATTTGTCTGGAAGTATCTCTATCCCACCATGCTTGTTGGATTTTTAGAGTGGAAAAGATCCACCCTCTACTAGTCTATAATAGTTTGAATTATGATCCGAACTCTGTAAGGTTGGTTTTTTTTAATAATATGCACTTGCTTTAAAAAAAAATGATGTGTGAGAATCATTTTCCATTTTGAAATAGAGGAATTATTCCGACCAGCGGTGACTGCTGGGTACTGCTATTGTGTCGCCCCTAGGACATATCACACTTTTTTATTTTTTATTTTTTATTCCAAAATTTTTATATATATTTTCTTTTAAAATAGATCAATACATTAATAGTCACTTCCTTAACTATTAAAAGATTTTGTTTTTAAAAAAAAATCAAATTCATGAGTGGTCAAAATGAATGATCTAAATGAGAGGAAATACTATCATTTTCGTTTCAAATATTATGCATTGATGAATAATATCTATTCAAATGATTTTTCTTTTTATAGGTAGATTGAGTTGTAGTTAACTGCTTTATTTTATAGCAATAAAGTGGTTATAAGCTGTGGATTCTAACCATCGGACATGTCATGACATTCAAATGATGTTTTGAATATTTAGTATTTTTTCTTTTTTTCTTTCAAAAACAGAATAATACTAAGTATAAATCTTAACTGTGCAATACTAAGATATCTTTACTCTCTTATATTATTTTCTAAAGTAATTTGAACTTAATAAACATGTCTAAGACTAAGAACTTGAACAGTCATATGTAACAATACTATGATATCAATCCAAGTTAACTTCTTACATCTACATCTATCAAGAGTTTGCATCATATTTTACTTTTTTCTTTTTTTCTTTTTTAAGCGAAATCATTTTTTAACATATTATTGAAAAATCAATTTCTAGAATAAAAGACGGGACATTCTTACCCCCATCTCACTGCAAGATGTTAAATTCTAACTCCAACTATTTAATAACTATTCTTAATTTAAACCGTCAACATTTTTGTTGTTAATTAAAAAAGCATCCAATTCCTGTCTCACCCGTGTTAAAGACAAGATGACGAAGGCATTGTAATTGGCACGTGTTCGTTTCATTGCGTGCTCAACAAGCAAATTGACCAATTCGGGACCATATTATATTCGTCATTTCCACTGGCCTTTAAGAAAAGTTACAAATATATTATGTGGTTTAAAACAAAACAAAAAAATAGACACGAGAGAAAGTTAGAAACCAGAGAAAGAAATATTAATACAATATTAATAATGAATTGAATATTGTGAAAGATTATGATATAAATTATAAAGTACAAATTGAGAAGGTGGAAAATGGTAGTAGTACACCACTATATCTGTGAGTGGAAATTTGGTACCCATAAAAGGTGCGGGGATAAAAAAGAGTAAAGTGGCGTCGTGAAAGTCTACGGTCCACATTAAAATTGTGTCCCTTTTGGATCATATTTTCAACCAATCTTTTACGCCTATCTCGTCCAATCTATCTTATTTTCGTCCATATCTCATCTTAATATTTAAATATCACAAATATAAATATTTTTTAATTTTAAATCTTCAACTTTTTCATTTAATCATTACTTAATTATTATAATTTTTTCAAACTTTAAAACAAAACACAAAAAATAATTCAACTTTTTCAAATTTTGAAACAAAAATAATATTAAAAATAATATTATAACAATATTTTAAATTTATAATATTTTTATTCAAAATTTTCTCTTTCCTTTTCCAAAACTCTATAAAACATTTTAACTTAAATCATTCTAATTCATCTCATCTCATTTCAAATATCTTACTATTATTCACAAATCATCTCAACTTTTCTTATCTCATCTCAACTCATTATCTATAACATGCCTTAATTATCTTTGGCAGAACCTAAAGAGTAGATTGATTGCAAATGCACTTCTTGACTACGTTTGTAACTTGATAAATGATATTTGAAGTTATAGAGTAAGCACTACACATTTTTTTAAAAAAAATAAGTAAATATGAGACCCACATGAAAAAATTAATTTTTTTAATATATAGTTAACCCTATTATTTTTCACAAGTTATACGCGATCCTTGCACAACCTGTTGTATCTAGCATTACTATTGTAACTTAGGGTGTGTTTGGATACACAAAACATATCATCTCATCATTACAATTTTTTCAAATTCTCATATAAAAATATAATAAATAATTCAAAATTTTCAAATTTTAAAATAAAAATAATACTAAAAAATTATATTTAACAATATTTTATTTAACTTTCAACAAAACATCTAATCCGAACTATGTATCAAAACCCACCCTTAACGTGCTTTATACTTTGATTCCTTTCCATGGGTCGGTCTGTCTGTTTGTCTATAATATATTTTTCTCTTGCCTAAGACTTGCGGGTAAAATAATGGGAAGATGGAACGAGTTCTAGTCATATAACCATATAAGATATTAGTAGTACAGTTGCTGAATAACTAATCAGGAAGCTCTGAATCTTTGGTAGCACAAGAGAACACGAGCACTTCGTACTAGTTCATGAAGCTCACACACGGTGTAAAGGGATGACAATCGTTGACCTCTTGAATGGGTAATCTAAGGAGGCTGTCGTTGGAACAAGCATCATCGTTTGGAGTTAGCATTTTGTTGTGCTATGTGAGCACGCACTAGTTGGATTAGGGGTGAAAACCGACCAAAATCGACTAACGAAGGGGGATAAAACAGGCCGGCATAATTTCAGCCGATTACCATTGGTTCGTCGGCGTTCCCGTCAGTTTACACTTCACATTAACGCATCAAACAATTTCACAACAAAATCATTACAAAAACTAAAAAATTAACAACAAAATCATTTCAAGATTTACAAATATGCACCGTTTGGTATATTAAACAAAACGATGTCGTTTCATATATCTTTTTTTCAAAATCGTGGATATAAACGATGCCTTTTAAATTACTTAAGTGAATTTAAACGGCATCGTTTTACTTAATATATATAAATATATATATAGTATATATCGGCCGATTCGACAATTTAAACCTGGTTCAGACTGAGATCAAACCATCCGATTTCGATTTCTTATATTTCTTACGGCCGTCCAATTGGTTCTCCATCGGTTCTGGACTCCAGCAGCCGATTCCCATCAATGATAGTCAATCTTGTTGGTTCCTATACAACCCTAGATTAGATGGTAGCGATTTTGGATTCTTTTGAACAATTGCCAGTTTGGGCATTATGGCATGACACGTGTCAAAAGCAGGTAGCCATAGGCAATAGATTAATATTTTTCTTCTAAAGGAGAAATAATAATAATAATAAAATAATAATATTTACAATTCTAAAGAGGGGGAATGAGAGGACGTCGTCCTCCATAATAAGAGAGCATTTTTGGTTTTAAGTTTTTAGAAAAGAGATGTAATTTAGAGAGAGAATGAAAATTTCAGCGAGCAATTATCATGAACTTGATGCATCATATTTTTTTTTAACAATTATTAGGATGATAAAATTTAAGTTTTCTATCAAATGGGTACATGATTTTTTACGCAAGCAAACATTAAACAAATAAAACTGGTCGAAAGCACACGACAAGGCAGACCTCTAAAACGATTTGGTTAATGAGAGTACCTCAAGTACTCTCAAGCACTTTCATTATTATTCTTTATTTATTATTACTTTTCACATATTTTTTATGACTATTCATTACTTTTCACTTATATTTTACTATTATTCAATATTCTATTATTATTCTTTCATTATTATTCATAAATATTCTCAAACATTTTCACTATCCAAATATAGCGAGGGAAAAATAGGATGTTTCTTGACATCGACGCAACTCGAATATAAATAGTATGATTTGGTAACGGGTCATTTCTCTACTATGAACAAAACTTTTCTCTATCTGAAGGTTCGAAAATCAGAATCGAATGATTCAACAAATTGAATCTGGATATTTGAACGTTGATACAAATTATTAAAAATCATATTTAATGCAATTCAAACATTTTATATCATGTATAAAAGAGTATAAAATATAAATTCAATGACTAGTTCCAATAAAAAAAAATTATTGAATCAAAATAGTTTTAATAAATATATAATTAATGTATTTAATCTCAGTTGTCGAAATGATTTTGCCTTATATATGAAAAAGATAAAGACCACTAAATTATAAAAACATTGAAAATTTAGTATTTTATGTACAACTATAAATTTAATATAAAATACTCATTTATCTCCTAAATTTTTTGTTCAACTAAAAGAAATAAAGAACTACATGTTTTATCTTTCAATTTTTCTATGATTCTTATTGAATACAATGATTAAAAAAGAAAAGAAAAGAGGAAGATAATATATATTTAGTCTTATCATATTTGTGTACAAAAAATTAAAAGAAAAAACTCAGTTATTAAAAAATTTAAAAATAAAAAGGAAACATCAAATAAGTATAACTGGCCGAAATCAACCAAGATTCTAAATATTTTCATTTGGTAATTGGGTCTTTGTCTCTACTATGAACAAAACTTCTCTATTGTATATAAATTCCTCCCAAAAAGTTGCATCTTTTTTTTTTTTTAATTTTTTATAACGAAGTTGTCAAGGTGAGCTTTCGAACTTCTAACGTCATTCAAATTAATGTTAGATATAATTTTAAGGTATGAAAGTACACACTCCTTTTAAAAAAGAGTAGATCCACCATTAAAAAAATTAATCTTTTTTTTTTTTTAATGTGGATTCCATATTTACCTATTTTTTTCAAAGAAAATATGTGAAATTTGCACATCCTAAATTGCAAATAGTATTTCTCTATCAACTTTTGGAAGGCCAACTGTGCCTTTGGTTGTCTGCTGCAACTCTATTTTGTTTCATTAAAACACAAAAATCACATCTTTGGCAGGAAAGAAATACGAGAACAAAATGGAGAGTCAACCATATTTTTGAAAGAGAGAATATCGATACTGCATCACCATATGGGCATTGGATTGAACTGTCTTATCTTCAATTCATTATGCAGATGTTGAAGTACACATGTTAAATGAGTAATCAACCAGATCATGTTTTCTTCTAACAGCAACGCCGAACTCAAAGTCAAGTCCAGGCCCTCATGTCTCATTCCATTCGAAAGTATCCAACCAAAATGGCACAAAAACAGTGCAAGTGGGAGCTCAACATTAACAGTCACTTGTTTTTCACATGGCAGTCAGGTAGTCAGTCCTATTAAGTATTAAAGGCCACTTCTTTTTCATTATTGGTAGCAAACGGAAAGCTACAAAGGAGGACCTTCAAGTCAATCGAGTCAGGTATCTCGAATAAAAATTGAACAATGAGCAAATCCTAAAACATATTAATCGATTTTTTTTTCAAGAGATTGCACTAAAAAAAATTTCCACAGATCTTTTAAACCCGCGCTTTTCACTTACCATGATCTGTCACCCATAACTTGCAATTTCATTTCAATGCCATTACCCCAAGCACAAAGAAAAGAAACATTATTGCACAATGCGATACAATTAAATTCCATTAATAAAGTCCCAATCATATTCATACATATATAGGCTTCATTTTCAAGCATAAAAAGTAACAACTTTTGTAACTCTATCTGCAACACACAGCAAACGCTAAAAGGGTCGTCACCCCCTAAATCGCACATATGGAGTGAACATGACAAAGCTACTGAATTTTCATCTTTGTCAAGAAACTTGCAGGAGTTGTCGTATCCTACCTAACTAAGATCAGCTGCTCGGCCACTAAAAACTGGAATTCGACCGCACAGTGTACTCAGCCACAAGTTGAGCAAAAGACGATGACTTGTTTTCAAGCAATCTTGCGGGAGAATCATATTCCTCGATAAGCCCTGCACCAAGAATACAGAAAAATTAGCTTCAGGCCATAAGATTATAATGAAATCATTCACGTCATGATTCCATGAATATGGTGAGTAGGAAGAAATCATATGAGCCAAGAAAAAAAAAAAAAGAGAGGAAGAAATCATATGGCCATACTAACCATTATTTAGAAGCAAAACCATGTCACTATCAATAACAGAAGTTATCCGATGTGCAATGGTAATGACAGTACAGTCGGAAAAATGTTGCCTGAGGGTTTCCTGAATCAGATTATCTGTAGCCGTATCGACAGAAGCAGTAGCTTCATCAAGCACCAATACCTTGCTTTTCTTTAGTAGCACACGCCCAAGGCAGACCAGCTGCCTCTGACCCATACTCCAATTCTCTCCATTCTCGGTAACTGCAAGGGCCAATATAATACTACTTATAAGCAATAAATTTCCATAATATACTTCAATGCTCGGTAAAAGAGAAGCTGAAAAGACAAACCAGCAGAATCTAGTTTTCCTTCTTTCTTCCGGATTTCATCTCCAAGTTGACACTTATCCAGAGCCTGAACAATTAGAGGGGTGAAACAATAAATAGATGAAATAATTATATAAGCAGGTGCCACCCACTGAACATAAATACCAAAAGTAGTGCGTGCATGTCTGCTTACGATGAAAGATTATGAAGACAATTTCTTTCAATTAACAAAGAAAGAAACCAACTCACCTCCCAAATTTGTTCATCAGCATACTCTTCAAGAGGATCCAGGTTGGTTCGTACTGTCCCTTCAAACATGGTTGGATCCTGCGGGATAATGCTTAGCCTAGACCGCAAATCATGCAGTCCAATCAAGGAGATATTAATGCCATCTATCATTATCTGACCAGCAGTAGGTTCAACAATCCTGAAAAGTGTTTGTATGAGTGTGGATTTACCACTGCCTGTTCTCCCTACAATGCCAGTTTTCATTCCTCCGGGTAATGTGCATGTGAGACCTCGCAATACAAATGGCATATGCGGGGCATACCGTACCTACATTTCCCCCATTTACATTAGTTGAAACACCACACAATAAAAATCATGGCCATGAACAACCCCATACACAACGCCATGGTTTTTGGGAGTAATAATCAACTTAGACTTGAAAGTACCTGCAGATCACGAATATCAACTTCTCCATCTGATGGCCAAGAATGATCTGGCCGGTTTTCTTCCTTCACAAGAGGTGGCTCACTTGGGATGCAAGTGTATTGAAGTATTCTCTCTACTGATATAATTCTGTTCTCCAATCGGCAAATATTCCATATTACCCGGGTTTGTAAAATGTTTAGAGTAAGTCCATATGTCACGGCCAAGCCCGCAATACCTTTAGAAAGAAAGGAAAAAAGAGGCAATAGATAGGCATTGTTCATGTGCCTTTAATTTTTAAATCAAGAGCAAGAAATATTGTTAGTAGGTCACCAGATGGGGACTTACTCACCTGGTTCAATCAGTCTCTCTGGAATAGAGACTAAAAAGAACAAGGAAATGGCAAATGTGATTGAAGATAACAAATCCATGCGGAAGCACAACCATTCCATTGCACCAGCAATATGGAACTTGGGTCGAGTATACGCATCCGTAAGTCTCATACTCGTGTCACTAAATCTTGATTCTTCATCAAAGCTCCTAATAGTTGTTGAGCCTGAAATTGTTTCAGCAAAATGTTGTATCACTGGAGCTTTGCACACTCCAACTAATCTTGCTAGCTCTCGTGCGGAAGATATGTAATATTGCTGCATAAATACAGGTTTGTAAGAACACCTATCTCCACACGAAGATGGTAATAATACACTATAATACTACACAGGGCATTGGCTTTGATGGATGCTTAATGTTGATAGCTCTTTTACATAGCTTTAAACCAGAATTTCTGAGGAGCACAGACAATATGCATTACACAGCATTGTCCAGCACCTTGGCAAACATCTATCTTAAGAAAATACATTTTAAACAGGTATTCATTCATCTAGCAACCAGGTGCAAATTTCTATATAAAAAAGAGAGCCGAATTCTGGACAAAGGATTGGGATTTAATCCTTTGTTTTTGTAAACAGTTAATCAATTAAAGCTTGAAGCATGTAGAGGTAAATAAAGTGGTATAATGAACACATGGTGATATCATTGCCGCCATTTGAGATGTCATCTGATTAAGGCATGTTTCGGCATAATATGCAACGGAACTTCCTGACAAAGTCAGGTGGTATACCTGATACCAGATACAGGTTCCAATGACTGGGATAAATATGATGAAAATCTGCCATGCAACTTGAGACATCACAGCAATAATTCCAAGGAGCTGGATCGTAGAGAAGGCAACTGCCCCAGTTTGAGATGCAATGTTCAAATCCACAGCACTTTGATCCGTAGAAACCTGAAATGAAACATACCGATATTTTAGAATCTTTTTCAAATGCATTATATCATACTCCAAGAATGTGTGTGCATGTTTGCACGCGAGAGATGGGGATGGAGACAGAGACAGGCTTTCTTAATATGAAGAACAATGCTATATTAAAATTGTAAACTACATCCATCTCGAAGCAGTGAATGAAGGAGCACCATAGACGCTTTTCCACTTACTCTGTTTAGGATTCGTCCACTAGGAGTGGCATCAAAAAATGACATAGGGGCACGGAAAATGCACAAGTGCATGTTATTGAAAAGTATAGTAGCTGTCTTGTACCCAGCCGTTACAAGAAACATTGCTCTCACAAGGATGCACAAGGAACTTCCAATGGCCAAAGCAACATAGACAATTATTAGAGTAGAGTTATCAACTGCAGGTTTCTCGCCCTGCGAGACAGGAGTTGCCCAGGCCATCCAATAATTGCTTCCAATTTGAAGGAGCTGAAAGAGAACCTGTGCCAGCAATATAAAAGGCACAAGAGCTCCTCTGTACGCCATGGTGATATATTTCCAATAGACTGAAAACCCAACTTTACCATTCTCTCTCTCTTCTTCTTGGATAATTTGTCCTTTTGACCCGACTATGTCATCTGCTTTGCCATCTTGATTATCTTTATTTTCTTGTTTTTGAAAAACCCCATTAGTACTGGCCATATTCCCGACTTCCTTCCTCGTACTTGTACTTTCAGAAACTGACCCTGCCTCAGCAGAATCGAGAGCTGACAAAGCTTTCTTGTGCGCTCCCACAAGTTCCATAAAGTCGGTTCCTGAATTAAGGATATCATTGTACTTTCCAGCTTGAGTAATTCTTCCATCTTTCATGACCTAACAACAATTTAAACGCAAGTTCACAGGCAGCCATAATTTTAGCCTATAAATGAAAACCCGGAAATAAACTGAAATGTGAATGGCTCACCAGGATAAGATCAGCAGCAGGTAAGAACTCCACTTGATGAGTAACATAAAGCACTGTTTTTGAACTCAAAAGGCCAAGCAAACATTCCTGCCATTTAGAAATAAATGTATTCAGAACAAAGTGCATCCGTAGGCAACCATTAATGACCCTTCACACATAATAAATTAGAATCTAAACTCCTCCCGACCGAAAATTTATAGGGTGGTAAATTACCTTAAACAGATGGGATCCAGTATGGGCATCCACAGCACTAAAGGGATCGTCAAACAGATAGATATCAGCATCTTGGTACAGAGCACGTGCAATTTGGATTCTTTGCTTCTGCCCGCCACTCAAATTGATTCCTCTCTCCCCTATGACTGTCTGATCCCCAAACGAGAGAATTTCCAGGTCCTTCTTCAAGGAGCATGCTTCAAGGACCCTCTCATATTTTTCTCTGTCCATAGCTTTACCAAACAATATGTTCTCTTCTATCTTGCCACTTTGTATCCATGGTGACTGAGCAACATAGGCCTTTGTTCCACACAACTTAATGGTCCCAGATATCTTGGGGACTTCTCCCAGGATACATGAAAGCAAACTGGACTTTCCTGCACCAACAGTCCCACAAACAGCAACCCTCATGCCATTTTGCACTTTGAGATTTATATCTTTCAACGTCAAATTAGGGGAAGATAAATCCCAAGAGAAAGTCCCATCACTAATCTCGATTGTTGTATCAGAACCACCTCTAGGAAGCCTCTCTATAACATCAGACTGCAAGTCATCAAGACGAAGAAACGACGCAATTCGATCAAGGGACACTTTAGTTTGAACTATCATTGAGATTGTATCAGGAAGACTATAGATGGGCTCCTGAAGAATCCTAAACGTTGCAAGTGCAGATAAGATCTTGCCCGACTCAAGTGGGATCCCCATTAGCATACAAGCACAAAATGTGACCACAGACACAAATGTTGGAGCACCCCAGAAGACAAACGAGGTCATTGCCGAAGTGTAAAAAAATTTCTTCAGCCATCCTGACTCTGAGTTCCTGAGCTCCGTAATTTTCGATAGAAACTTCATCTCCCATCCTTGAAGCTTGAGAATCCTCATGTTCCTCAAAATCTCAGATGTTGCCTTCATCCTTCTGTCTTTCGATTCCATTATCTTGCCCTGATATGTCTCCTGTAATTTTCCCAAAGGAAAATTTGCCAACATAACAAGTATAGTTGCAACAAAAGCCACAACTGAAGCAAGCCCAAGATTTTTATACAAGATTAACAACGCAATGGCAACTTGCACAAGGACCACCCATGGGTCGTGCATATAGCAAGGGAAGTCACCTACCCTCTCAGCATCAACAGCCATGAAATTGATGATCTCCCCGCTAGTGTGACCCTGCTTAGACTGGCATGAAAGGGTCAGACCTTTATTGTAGACCATTGTGACCAATACTGCTCGGACCCTAATTCCAGCCAGTTCCGTCCAAAAGATCCAGTGCCTCATTGAGATGCATTCCACAAGTTTTGCGGCAAAAAATACTGAAACGAGAACATAGCCTTGACTCTTGAAGTCCCGCCGCCCATTGAGGTATTGGACAAAAGTGTCAATAAGATATGGCCCGACATAGGTAGCCAGTGTGTATACAAGCCCGAGAAAGCCTGTCAAAAGAATTTCCTTCCATGCCGTGAAGATTAATACCTTCACCAACTTCAGTGTGGTCACTCCCTTATTTGTACCACACTCTGCCTGAAGCTTATTTCTAAAAGTTGGAAAGGCCCCAATTACGCTATCACCAGGATCAAGTTGAGGAACATCCTCAATGTCTAATGTCTTCTTGTTGCCCGCAGCAATTAGGGAACCCATCCAAGAGAACGTAAGGATGCTGAAAATCCCAGCATTTGAATAAGGGGTTAGAGTTTCACCCCCCTTAGGCTTATTTGACTCTGCTTCATTAGTTGCACTAGAATCGCCATTCAAAAGAGGTTGTTCAAGAAGGGTATCTTTGCCCTCATTCTTCCCAAAGAACCCCACATAACAGAAGAACAGACTCATGACAAGGGAGACGACATCGGAAATAAAATACTGAAGGGATAAATTAACACGTTCTCCGTAAAGAACGATGTCTACAACAAGGCTATAACAAGAAATGGAGAGGTAGAAACCCCACCAAACTCTCAGTAAAAACGGGTACTTTGTTTCACCTGAAGTAAAGGATGGGGCACGCAAGTAGACACAAACTGCACCCCAAGCGAGGGTCCTAACCGCTAAATCCAAAAGGGTAACAAGCCCTTCCTCAGACCAACCATTTCGATACCAATAAAAGTAATTCAATAAACATAAGACAAGACTAAATACAGAAACACCCAAACAACAAATTAGAGTTAGTTTATAGTACAAACTCCGGGTGTTCTTAAACCTTTCCTTTGGACCTTCAGTGTGACCTGCCCTGAATTTCTTGGACAACCATGAGATGGTCAGGACAAACAACAAAACCAGGTGTAATGAACCAGAAAACCCACGTAGGAAAACTGGTTTGAGGAGAAAATCAGTACCCGAGTACAAGAATGAGGAGTAGTAGTGCAAGAACGAGATTGACATACCGTGCTTGGATGAAGGAAGAGGTTCCATTATCCGCTGGGATTTTTGTGGAGGTTTTTCTGTGAGATGGGTGTGCAATACTTCGGTGGATTCTATGTGAAGAGCAACAGATTTTCTCGTGTATATAAGGAAAGAGTTTGCGTGCATGGAGGAAAAGAGTCCAAAATTCAGAGAGAGAGAGAGAGAGAGAGAGAGTCGAGACTGGGAGGTCGTTGCGACGAATGTGCTGAAAAATGACAAACAAAAGGTTGACGTTTTTGCCAGGTAGGGCGTGCTCGAAGGGTGAGAGAGAACGCAGGTGGATCTTTTGTACTGTCTGTGTCTACGATGAACTCAGGATAACGTTCATTCATCTTTATTAGGTTTGTATCTTCCACAGTTCATCTTTTTTTTTTTTTTAAGAATTCAAACTAGAAGTCATCCATGCTCCAACGAGTTCAGATAAATATGCATGAATAAAATCTAATGAAATTATTTTTCATTTTATTGGTAGATTGAGTTGTAGTTAACTGCTTTCATCTAACCCAAGGACATGTCATGAGATTGCAATGATGTTTTTAATATTGGCGTAAGGTTTACCCCCTCTGTCTTAGAGGGTCTGAGAATGACAACTAAGAGAATAAGAAACGAAGGCCCTATCCAGAACGAATAGACTCATTGGCCCAATCAAGGATAGGCTCCCCCTAGGCGTAATCTGCATGAGGGAGTATACTGCAAAGGGATGGGACTCGTCATCCTAGAGACCCCTTGAACAACGCTCATCCCTTGAGTACATGTCCACGTAAATGGGCAGGAAGTGAGGGGGACCTTCAATCCTCTAGCAATGAGACATCGACGGACCACCAAGGACACTAGCAGGGTAAGGCAAATCAAAAAACCACACAACATTAATGGCACCACTATCCAAACTACATGCCACATCAATGAAGTCGTTGTAGAGGCACGCCGCATTAAATGGCTCTGACAAAAAGAACAATAAAATGACACAAACTCTATGGAGCAGACACAATCTGTCCCCCTAGACTCCTGGTATAAATAGCAACTCACAGGTATGAGAAACTCTCTCTGATTCCTAGACTCTTTCATTATTTACAAACTTTCAAAATACTCTACCAACTTTGGCATCGACGACTCCCCGACGTCAAGGCCACCCTCTCCTAGTTTCTTTCTTCGCTATTTTCGCAGGTCTAGTTCTGAAGACTTGAGTTGTTAGATATGTACGATTGTTGTGCCCTTACCACCATGGAGATGTACAATGGAGAAAAGGACCCCCTTGAGTACCTGGAAACTTTCAGGGTTCACATGACATTACATGGTTTCCCGATGGAGGTGGCATGCAGGGCGTTCTCGTTCACCCTAAAGGGGCCAGCACAAGTATGGTTCCGGCCTCTGGCGCCCAATTCCGTAGACAGTTTTAGCAAGCTGACTCAACAATTTTTGACCTAGTTCATGTCAAGTCGAAGAAGACGACGCCCAATAATGTACCTCATCACCATCAAGCAAGGAGATGAGGAAAACTTGAAGATGTATCTATCCCGATATAACAAGGAGCGCATGACCACTGATAACCAAGATGAGAAGATAACTTTGGCGACGCTTTTGGGAGGGGTTTGGCCACGATCCTAGTTCATGGCCAAGCTGGCGAGAATGACTCATGTGACGCTACAAGAGTTTATAGACCAGACCAACAACTTCATTAATGCCGGAGACACTCTTTGGGCCCTTACGGAGCTAAGGAAGAAGGAGCTGGAGCGAACGGAGAGGAAGGCAAGGGCTTCAACCTAGGCTAAGGCCCATGAGAAGCCGAAAAAGAGCTCCCACAACAAGAGAAGTAAGGAAGCTCCGACGAGGGGAATGGGACCTTGTTTCGATGGACCCGCTTTTAACATCCATAAGGCCGACACCTTCGTCGCCCGCGAAGACGATGATCGAGGTATTATCCGCTACTATTGAATATACCACAGGTCCACCTCGCATAACACCGAAGACTGATTCTCCCAACAAGGGAGGAGGGAACATGCAGAATGGACGAGGCATAATGGAAGAAAGCCCTCGGCAACGACTGCCAACAAGAGGGCTGCAGCAAGATCGCCCCAGCTGACCACTACGGGAAGGACCTCCACTTAGGAAAATCCAAACCATAACAGAAGGATTCGTAGGTGGGGGCATTTCCTCCTCAAGCAGATAGGCACATGCTAGGTAGGCTCGGTGCCACGAGGTGTATTAGCAAAGTACCACCCCGCCAAGCACCGAAAGGGCAAGCCGACTCCAGTCATCTCATTTGGAGAGGCTGATGAAGAAAAGGTCATGTACCCCCACGATGATGCGCTGGTGGTGACCATGTTGGTAGCTAACTTCACCACCCAAAGAATCCTTATTGACAACGAGAGCTCCGCGGACATCCTGTTCTAAGAAGCCTTTACCAAGATGGGAATAGACGCTGCCCGGCTACATTCAGCCCTAAGGCTGTTGAAAGGCTTCTCTGGGAATATGGTTCATCCTATGGGAACCATCAAGTTGTCGGTCCTCATGAGCAGCACCCCCTGCACTGCCCAATCATGGTCGACTTCCTAGTGGTGATAACCCTATCATCCTACAACGTTATCATCGAAAGGCTCACCCTCAACGACTTACGAGCAATCACATTGACCTACCACCTCAAGATGAAATTTTTGACTCCCCATAGAGTGGGAGAAATTCAATGCAAACAGATCCTAGTAAGGGAATGCTACGTCCAGTAACTAAAACAGAAGGATGATGAGGTCACCCCGGATGGCACCTCCAAGAGAGAGTAGGGCATTCACCGCTTAAAGAGCCCTGGCAGGCCTTAGTCTACGACTCGCCCTGCCAAGCTCGAGGGGGAGCGAGAAGGTGCATGGTCCCAGAGGCAGAGGCAAAATAGGCAAAAGATCCTCGCCCGAAGGCTCCATCTTCCCTTATTTTGTAATGTGTTATTTAAATACTGTAAATTCTTTTTATTTAATGAAATGCATGATTTTCTAGGACAGTGCACCACAACTACTTTGAACTTTTGTGTTATTGACAAAACACGGACAAGACGATCTCCAATTAACATAATATGCAATCACAAAAATCACCGCCAAATCAATGCTTACCTTCCTTGTGATGTCAAAGGGCAGAAACGGGCTCAATTTTAAACTATCCAAACAGCGTACCTCCCGTGGGATCAATGGGAGAGCTAGGCCTAAGGCCGCTCTACCCCTCCCGAGAAGGAAAGTAGGTCCTACCCCTCCGACAACCCAAACAACTTACCCCGACCCCCATCGCAGTGAAAGTGAACCTGCCACATTGTTGTTTGAAAGTTACCTCCCACATAAGGTACCAAAAGGATGAGTACGCCAAAGGCTACTTCATCATTCCTGCGGTGAATTGCAGGCCAGCCATCGGCGAGCCGAAGACAAAAATTTACCTTCCTTAAGAGCGTCAATGACAGGAGTGAATCTAGTCCCAAACTGCCTGAACAGCGTACCTCCCGCAGAATCAAGAGGAGAGATAGGCCGAAGGCCGCTCTACTCCTCCCGCAATGGAGAGCGGGTCCTCCCCCCCCAACAGCAGTCCTAACAACTTACCTCGTCCTCGACCTCAATGAAGAGTGGGCTTAGCTCCAGCTTAACCCAACACTTACCTTCCTTGCGATATCAACAGGCGAAAGCGGGTCCAGTCTCAAAGTGCCCGAGCATCGTACCTCTTTCGGGATCGAAATGGAGAACTAGGCTCAATGTCGTTCCACTCCTCCCGCGATGGAGAGCGGGTCATGCCTGAACAACTTACCTCAATCCCTATCGTGGCAAAGAGTGGACTAGCTATATCGTTATCTGAACTTACCTCCCCTACGGGGTACCAAAGGGATGAGTGTAATGTCTAAAGTTGTTTTATCGCTCCCGCGGTGGAGTGCGGGCTAGTTCTTAACTGCTTGAATATGTACTTACCTTCTTTGTAAGCGTTAACACGCATGAACGAGTCTAGTTGCAAACTGCCCGAAAACTTACCTCCCTCAGGATTTAAAGGGGTGAGTCACATGAAAGGCTGCTTTACCCCTCTCACTGAGGAGTGTGGGTTCAGTGCCAGCTTGACCCAAATCTTACCTTTCCCTATTATGTCAACGATCGAGAGCGGGTTCAATCTCAAACTGTCCTAACATATTACCTCCTTGCGAGGTAGCAAGGGCGAGTTGTGCTAGAGGCTGCTCAGTCCCTCCCGTAAAGGAGAGCAGGTCCAGCCTTTCAGTTACCAGAATACTTACCCCAACTCTCATCGTAGCAAAATAGTGAACAAGTCTCATAGTTGTCCGAAGAAGTTACCTCCTCAGGGAATCAAAGGGACGGATTTGACTTAAGGCATTCCGATCTCTCCCTGATAGAGTATGGGCCTAGTCTTTCGACTACCCGATGTAAACAAAGTCTCCAAAGGTAAAACGTCGAAGCAATGAGTGCACCACCTCCAAAGCCGAATAGCTTAGTTGATAACAGACTACATGATGTCAATGAGCGGGAGCGGTTTCAGTCCCAAATTGTCCGAACAAATTACTTCTCCGCGGGGTAGCAGGGGCGAGTCGTGCCAGAGGTGGCTCACACCCTTCCGTAGAGGAGAGTGGGCCCAATCTTTCAGTTGACCAACTACTTACCCTGACTCCCATCATAATAAAGAACGAATCGGCCACACAGCCGCTCAAAACAATTGCCTCGTTGGGGGTTAAAGGGGAAGGTTGGCCTAAGGAATCCTGACCTCTCCCCGATGGAGAGCGGGCCAGGTCCTTTGGCCGCCTGGTAGAAAGCGGCAAGCAAATCGCGTCATAGGCCAAAGGGTCCAGGTTTGCGAAGTCTAGCTCCTACAAAGCTAAGGATAAAGTTATGATGACATGTCTATCTTTCAATCAAGAATTAAATACGCAATGTCAACTAGTGGGAGTGGATCCAGTCTCAAACTGCCCTAATAACCTACCTTCCTGCGGACCAATGAGATGGGTTAATCCAGAGGCCCACTTCTTAAATATATGAAGTGTTTGCATCATTATTTATTATCTTAAAAGTTTAAGTCAACATGTACATTTTATATAATAAAGTTTATATACTAGCACGTCGTAACTATTTTAAAATAAAAAGAACTTTACAATCTGATTGATCATATTAAAATAAGTCAGTATATAAACTTTATTGTATATAATTTCTTTATCGAGAAAACATCTCTCTTTTGTTTTTGGTATAAATGACGCAAGATTCTTACCCCATCACATAGATGTTACATTCGAACTCTAACTATTTAATAATTATTCTTAATTTACAACATCAACATTTTTATTTGTAATAAAAAAAATCTAATTCCTGTCTCACCCGTCCCCAAGCTGTTTTAAAGACAAGATGATGATAGCGTTGTGATTTGCATGTGTTCATTTCGTTGTGTGCTCAGCAAGCAAATTGACCATTAATCTAGCACCATATTTTTAAAAGGAAACTGTTGGGGATACAAAGAGATCCCACAAATTGACATGGTATTATGCCACGTCAGATTTGTATTTTCTTGTTTTTAAATTCTGATAATGTCCCGCTGCTCTCTCTCTCTCTCTTCTTTTCCCTCTGCCCTACCATTCTTTTCCTTCCTAGACCCTGCACGAAGACTGCGTGTTCTCCGTTGCCCACAACTTGTCATCGACAGCCCTCACTGAGACTTCACGCTCTGACAACCCTCGCCAATGCCAGATATTGCTCTCTCTCCCCTTTTGAGTTGCCCTAACACAGTAACACTTTCAAATTTCTATAGAGTTTTTGAATTTTTGGTGGGTTATGGAGGATAACTCTTCTATGTTATCCCCCCAGGTTGTGGAAAGGCGTCCACTTTGAAGGCCACGTTCAGAAATCTAGATGAATCTCTCAAGGTTTCTTACTTCCATTAATCGGCATCTAGTTTTTTTTTTTAATGGGCATCTAGTTTGAAGCTATAACTTCCGTAAATGGGCATCTAGTTTAAAGGCCTTGCTCGTAAATCAGTAGAATGTTGATAGGAAAAAAAAATCAAGAAAGCTAAAAGCAATCGATGTAGATAATTTTGTATATATAGAGTTTTTGGATTTTTCTTGAGTATGCATCATGTGAATTTGAAGGCTCTCTACATATGGAGTTTGCCTAATGTCAAAATGATCTATTACAAGCATCTCAACATTCAATTTTTCTCTTTGCCAGGATCCCACAAATATGGAAGAACTTTTCTGTGAGTTGCTCCAAAAATAGTTGTAGTAAATAGTTTTCCTTTGTGAGTTGCTCCAAAAATAGTTTTGTGTTCCTTTGCAAGTTGCTCCCACAATAGGTATTTGTGTTCCTCTGTGAGTTGTTCTAAAAATTCTTTGTTGAGTTGCTCGACAAAAGAGTTGTAGTAAATACTTTATCTACTCCTTACATATGCTATAGGAAATATTGTATCTGTTCCTTACATATATGCTGCAATAAAATTGAATTTACAAGTATGCTCCTTACATATATATGATCCTTACTATATATGCTACAATAAAATTGAATTCATAAGTTTACTGCAATAAATACTATATCTGCTCCTTACATGTGCAAAACTACAACCTAGCCACCAACTTTCTTACATATGCTCCTTACTTCCACTTACATCTGCTCTTTACATATCTTCAAGAATGCCAACAGAGAGCCATGAAGGCCTAACACATGTAACACTTTTAACATAACCATGCAAATAGCTAGATCAATTTATGGTAAAGGATGGGTATCAAATAATTTATTTCTTTAATGAAGTAAATTTATTGTGGTATTATTTTGCAGTCAAAAAATTATTGCCAGTTTTTCAGATGAGTTGATTCTGAGATATCCGATTATGCAAAAATGTTGACTAAGAGTCTTCAAGAAAAGAATGAGTAGCTAGCCTTTACTACCAACCATATAATATACTAGTTGAGCAGAAGTTGGTGATCACAAAGCTGAAATGGAAATCAAGGTAATTAAACAAAAGTTAGAGATTATAAAGTATAGGATAGGCCTTCTGTTATCGTGGATATTTTTTTAGTGTATTAGTTGTACACCTTATACTTTGAGTTGTAATGAATAAAGTTGCTGATATTGTACTTTGCTGTCAAGTATATAAGACATAATTGTAGCTGCATAAGTTGTACAAGAATTCCTATTGCTTAAATAGAAATGAGATTTTGTACTATGGAAGTTGTCCACTATTGCTGAACATATTTTCTTGTTTTCATGAACAACAAAAAAAGGTATTTAAATACCAAAGAAGTTGTATACTATTGCTAAATATATTTCCTTGTTTTTGTGTACAATATCAAATTGTGGAATGCCAATAATGCCAAGACAAAAAATTACATTCAAACCCCAAAGTTACATTCAAATCCCAAAATTACAATCCAAACCAATAATTAATTAAAACCCCATCATGGTTGGGTAAATATACTATCTTGACTCCCTACTCCAGCATGTATGTCCTTCACCTGCAAATCACCAAAAAAAAGGTTGGTGGAGTGTTAGAAGCTTGGCCATAACAAAGTATAAAACGTTTGTTGGTTGTACAGTTTTACAATACCTCATTTATCTTGTTTCTTTTTTTACTTTTTCAGCATTATCTCCACTGTAGAGACTCGTCGTTTGGATTAGGCCTACCCTTACTTTTAATACTAGCAGAAATACGAACCCTAGGATTTTGTTGTTTGGTTTCACTTGGGCCGTCATGACACACAACATACTGACTCCTTGTACTATTCTGACTCAACTCTTCCTCCTTAAACTTGCACATATGATTCTTTCACTTTATATAGATCTCATGATTAATTGAAGCAATTAAAGCTATTTCACAATGATCGTTACACAAATCATTAAACCTTTGTACTTCATGATTGTCGTCGAGGTCATCATAGCTACTTTGTATCATTGTGTACTTTCTTTTCCAATCATTTCTCCAACAATCAAGAACATACTTGGATGGTAACTGCATGACTTTCTTCCACATAGTGAGGACAATGAGGGCATGTCCACTTAAAATTTCTCTAAACTCGAATAGTCTACTGGTGCACATCACGTCACATTCATCGTCATTGAAATATACACGGTATTTGACATCTTTTACAATATTATCATATATGCTCAAGTGGTCAACAATTTCGTACGTCGATATTGCGCCTTCAATTTTTTTAGGGAAGACAATTGATTCATAATCTCCCTAAGCTCTATTTGTACCTCTTTAAACTTGGCATTCGTGTATACCTCTTGAAGTTTCTTCTCAATTGCATGGATCATAATAAAAGAGATCTTTCGTTAGAATGAACCAAAATCAACTATCTTCACATTCTCGACCATCCTAGCCAAAGTGTTATCGTAGTCCCCGGTAAACTTTTTCAATAGTGTGGTAGCATCTACATAGCCATCAAAAAATGAGTTCATACTCTCATTACGCTGGGTTGTGGACATTCTAACCCAAAACGTACTTCTCACATATGTAGATACCTATTGATGCCACTCCTCGTACAACTTATTCAACCAAACATTGTCTGTTAAACCATTGCTTTAAACAATGTTGTGCCACCTTTCTTCAAATTCTTCAAAACTCAAAGAGTCATATATACAATTTAATAAAGGGCCTTTAAAGTTGTCATATTGTGAATAAGATCCCAGCTTGTGAGATAATTTGCATAAAATATGCTATAAACAAAATATATGCTTGGCCCTTGGAAAAAACTATTGCAATTGCCGCTTGCATTAACCTATCTTGGTAGGTTATAATCGCATTAAGAACTTGTCCTGACATACACCTCAACCATGAGTCGAACAACCACACAAATGTATCTGTGTCCTTATTTGATATGAGGCCACATCCAAAAAGTATCGATTGGCCATGGTGGTTGACTCCCACAAAAGGGATAAATGACAATTTATATTTATTTATCAAATACGTTGTGTAAAATGTTATTACATATCCAAATGACTTATATGCCGCCCTACTTCGGACATCTGCCCAAAACACATTTATCAACCTCCCTTCTTCATCTAGATCGATCGCATAGAAAAAATTATTATTTTTCTCTTGCTGCTGCACCAAATAATTCTGAAATGACTCTACGTCTCCTTCACAGAGCAACTCATTACGAACTCTATTGATATGATTCATGCACTCTTTCTCTCCAAAAGTGAGATTCTCATATCCACCCACTTCAACAACCATAGTTTTGTAATTTTTAGTCGGACGGATTCCAGCTTTATCCATCATCTCAATTATTTTCTTCGACCAACTTAATAATTTTTTTTATGACAAACAATATGTCTTGACTTACTCGGGCTCACAGCATAATTGTGTTCGAGGAAGACATTGGATAATTGATACCTTTCATCATCTATTTGTTTTGTATTAATCTTAGCCTTGCAATCTGTCCCTCCTACCGGTTTTGATTGATCAATTTTTGATAACTTGCTTCTTGGCTTGTGATGGCGACTGCATGCTATGGTCAAGTATTTTACCTCTCCATAATTCTCAATAGTCGATATTCTTTTCAACACTCCAAAGCCCTCATGTTTAGTATACTTCGTATAATATTCAATAACATCTGCTTGAGTCCCAAATACCATATCAACTTTTGATTATTCAACCTTTTGATTCTTGGTATACAGAGATCCAACTTGTTCTTGTAAGTCTACATTAACCAAAACATAAAATACCATGATATAGTTAAAATCCATTAAAATGGTATAAAACAATCTATATTTAAAAGAGTCCATAAAACAATATCATTAAAATGAGTAGAATATAACAGTCTAACCTCTTGGAGTGTCAGGATCATCATTGTCATGTTCTTTTTCAAAAAATATCAATAGACTCGTTCCATCTTAATTATAGCTATATAAATATATATCTCTATATATAAAAAGTATGTATGTAACGAAAAATTGTTGATTTAACAGAATTTTATTATTCTCTATTAAAGTTAACGCAATTTGTCCGTTAAAAGCAATCTGTCAGCCATCATAAAAGCAATCTCAATTAAAAAAATAAATTAAGAGTACACGTGGCATGACTGTAAACATCTTTCGTTCTTTTACTTATAAAGCAAATAACAGTATATGTTTACTTCCTGTTGCATTTACTTTTTGCTTTTTTCGAGAAGAGTCAGTCACATCTTTCGATTTTTTTCCGTCTTTTTCTCTCAGTTAGATTTTCTTTTTTTCTTTTAAGTGCTGAATCAAATTGATTTTTTTTAATCATATTAAAATATTTTTATAAATATATAAAAAAGTCATTATATTAATAATAACTTTCTTAATTATTAATTATTTAATAAAAAAATTTTAAAATACATTAAATATCAAAATTGAAGATAACATTTCTCTTCTTTTTTTTTCTTGAAATTTCTTTTGCTTTTCTGCAGTGGCGGACCATCATAGGGGCAGGGGGGGCCACGGCCCCCCCTAAAATTTTGAAAAAAAAAAAAATTATGTATGTAGATATTATTTTTTTTATAATTTAATAAGATTATATTAATCTTATTTGGTGTTGGCCCCCTCTAAAAAATTATTTTTGCCCCCTCTACAGAATTATTTTGATTTTTTGAGTGTCTTTATATTATTTCAATGATATATTGTTCTTGACATATCATTTAATTTTTTAATATATAGGTTCTATTAAATGTATTTTATTTTTATTTTAGATCTTACTATTAGATTGTTCTATATACCGCAGAAAAAATTATACAAAGATAGAACAAAAAATATTTATTATAGTTTTAGCTTTGCTTGGCCCCCCTAAAACAGATTCCTGGTTCCGCCACTGCTTTTCTGGAGAAGAGCGAGCCGCATCTTTCATCTTTTTTGCATTTTCTTGTATATTATATATATATATATATTATATGGTATCAGGATGAGGGTAACACTATTTGCACCCCGATATATATTAGGATTATATATAGAATGGTAAAAAGTAAGAGATAAAAGTCAAAATATTATTGAAAAATGTTTTATAATGAGGTAATTGATATGATAAGTATAATAAATGATGACAAGTTGCAGGCCGTCAATCAAAGGTATTGAGTTGCCAATCAAACTTGTGAGGGAGAACTTTATTGCACAAAGGTGAAGTGAAGTCTTGACTATCCAACTATTCTTGACTACATGAGCACTATCTAATCTTTTACGTATCAGTGGACACGTACGCATAAATCAGTGTATCGTCGTCGGCAATGGATTGAAGATTGCGAATCTCAAACTCATTTTAATTTATTTTATTTAATTATTATATTTTTTAAAATTTTAACATAAAATATAATAAATAATTTAATTTTTCAAAATTTTAAAATATTAATATTATTAAAAAATAATATTTTATTTATCTTTTCTTTCAATTCAACCTCCAAACAAACGTTAATTTGCTTTGTTTATTGTGAAGTGGGATTGTTGTACCTATGGCTAGGCAATCGATATCCGCTTTTTCTTAGAGTATTGGTATTGGTTTGGCTAAATGCATCTTCAAACTTTAATCAATATCACACTTTTTTATATTTATCTATTCTATGTACATTCAATTTCTACATTAGATTAGCCATTTACTCTCTCTACAATAATAAAATATTATTAAATTAATAATTTTTTTATTTAATTTATTTGTATCACATTTTATAATTCTACCAATTGAATATTAATAATAATTATATTATAATTAAATTAATATTAAAAAATTTATATTTTTAAAAGTCATTTAATGTTAATAATAAAAAATATTGATTAAACTTATTTAAATTTCTATCTAAATTTCTTAATTACAAATCAAATAGTATTTTTATTGGAGTGAGAAACTAATATTTTAATATTTTCTTGAAGTGAGAAATTAATATTTTAATGTTTGGTGAATCAATAGTGATTCTCTATCTTTGGCTAATCACTGTAGCAAAAGTCCATTTTATTTTAGACTTGGCCAATCCAATGTGGAGTGTTTTTTACATCAATCATCTAAATTTTAACTAATTTTTCTATTTGACCAAGCCAATTTGGATGCCCTTACGGAAAGCAACTTCAAAATCTATCGACTATTTATATACAGTAATCACCTAAAAGTAACAGTACTTTAATATGTAATATTTGTTTTCCCTACAAATTAAATAACATGTTGGGTTTTTTTCAACCTCTTAATCCATCTCGATTTATTTTATTACATGTCATGTGTTAGTTTTAATAAATGAACTAAATATAAATATAATGAAAATTTCGTTTATATATATTATAAAGGCCAAGGTCTTAAAATTTTAATTTATAATTGATATCTAATTTAATTTAGAATTTAACAATATTAAATTAAAATTAATATATTTAATGCATTTACAGTTCTAGGACATATGTTGAACTGGACGATAATACTAGAAAGTTAACTGCTATTATGTTTCATGAAGAGAAGAGGCATTTGGTTGTTCAGTAGTTAAGTTAATGGAACATACCGGAAAAGTATCTTTTAAAATTTTTATTCAAATTTTTATTTTGTAGGAATCTTGAACATATATTAAAAGCGTTGTGGAGAAATTATCAAAAATTTTTTGAAAGATTCAAATTTATGCAAATCCAGATAAACTGAAAAAGAAAAAACATAGGCATTTTAATGTCATCTCTATTGAGGCAATAAAAGATGAGGAAAATACTGGATCGTCATCCTAAAATCAAAATTATCTCAAACAACTTTCATAAGACTATGTGCGATGTTTATTTATAGGATCATGTTATAACTTCTATTAATGCTCTTCTTTTATAATATATCACAGTGTGTAATTATTTAAAAATTACATCACATTACATCGTTATTTAATTAACCGAAAACATTACATCCTTATTAATAAAAAATTAGCTCTTAATAAAAATGCTGGATCATCATCCTAAAATCAAAATTATCTCAAACAAATTTCATAAGACTATGAGAAATGTTTATTTATGGGACCATGTTATTTATAGTTTCTATTAATGTTCTTTCTTTATAATATATCACAACGTGTAATTATAGATGTGCAAACATTATCTTATTTTGTGTCGATATTGAAGGTATTGATATATATCTACTGTATCAAAAAGTATTTTTTAGTATTTGGAGGCCAGTTGGGATCTTTACTACAAACTTGTCACTATCTAAATGCAACTTCTATTTTTCCATTAAAAAAAAAGGTTCTTTTAATTATTTATAAATTACAGTGACATATTATTATCTAAATAATTATTTCTATATCACAGTGTGTAATTATTTATAAATTACATAAACATTACATCATTATTTAATTAACTAAAAATATTACGTCCTTATTAATAAAATATTAATTCTTAAAATAAATAAATAAATAAAAATTAAGCAAACGTGCATTGACTTTCACCTACTATATATATAAACAACTATATTTTGGGTGGCTCCAAAACAAAACAATACTTTGGACGTGGCTTCCAAATAAAAACAATATATAAATAACTATGGCTCCCAAAACTAGTTTTACACACAAGAATCCCACTAGTTTTTTTTCTATGCTTGACTTGGAATCCAAAAATCAGTTATACCACTTTTGGGTTTCAGATCAAACACACAATCAACCCAATCAAAATATTTGGTTTCTTTTTTATGCGTGACAACAATACTTAATTACTTGAGATCTTTTCTAGTTGACTAATACTAATGCTCTGCCAAAAGGTACAAGTTTTGAGGTTAATGTGTTATCTAGTTCAAAAGGAAGAAACAAATTGCTCCAAATTATGGTTGTTGTATTAAAAATTAGGAAATTTTGTTGAATCTTTAATTACAGATATCAAAGTGTAATATCAAAGATGTTAAAAAAAAACCCATGTGTGTAAAATGCATAAATATCCAAAGCCATGTGCGCGAAATGCATATACACCCAAGAGAGCAAGCCATGAGCGTTAAAAAAAGCCTCGTGTCTACCTGCCGGCAAGGATGTCGGAGATTGTGACTTCCGGCGACAACGTTAGGGATGAAGCCAAATACAAATAGACCTACAAATAAAAAAAGAGATAATAAATGGTAAGAGTGAAAAAATTAATAAATGTTTTTAACCTTTATTTAAAAACATTTATTTAATAAATATTTTTTTGACCTTTATTTAATAAATATCTCTCGAGTCTCGGGAAAAATAACCACTTTAAATTAATAAGTTTTATTTTTTATTTTTGGGTGGGTTAAATAGCACTTGAATATTGTGAAAAATTTGATATAAAGTATAAATTGAGGCGGTGGAAAATGGACTTTCCCCCGTCCCGGGGGGGGGGGG
>QEOT01123455.1:0-61712 GCA_003123785.1 Pterocarya stenoptera | reverse complement strand
AATGGTTCTTAGCAGGAGTACAGAGAATGAGGATGGTGAAATTGGAGTTTCAAGTGGATCTGAAGAGGAGTTTTCTCCTGAACCTTTATGTTCTATATTTCCTAGTATAGAGTGGAATATAAAATCTTCTAATTGGGTGATGAAAAAGGTGGATGAGATAAAGGATTGTGTGAGTGTATCTTGTGATGGTTTTGAGGAAAGTTTAGAGCTCTCTTGATTGCTATTGAGGCTGGCCAACCTTCGTTGGCTAAACCTGCCTTAGAAAGGAGAGAGAATTGAAGAGGTTGTCATGCTCGGTCAACTATAATGGGAAGGGAGGAAGTGTTTTTAGAAAAAAAAAGAAAGGAACGGTCTGTGACAGTTTATAAATGAATCCTAAGATTATTTCGTGGAACGTAAGGGGACTTAATGATTTTTGTAAGTGTCTTCGAGCAAAAAACTGGTTTAGAAAATGGAGGGTGGATGTTATATGCCTTCAAGAAACAAAGTTGAAAAAAGTGAATCAAGTTATTGTTCATAGTTTGTGGAATTGTAATAGTGTGGGATGGGTTAAGTTAGTGTCAAAAGGGGCTTCGGGAGGCATCTTATTAATGTGGAATAGGAGGGTGGTGGAGTTGATGGATCATTACGTGGGGGAATTCTTGGTGGCGTGTCATTTCAAGAGTATAGAGGATGAGTTTGAATGGGTGTTTGCTGGAGTGTATGGTCCTACTGTGGATAGTAAAAGGAGTATCTTATGGGATGAAATTTTGAGTTTATGTGGTTGGTGGAATTTACCTTGGTGTTTTGACAGGGATTTTAATCTTACTCGGTTTCCTGGTGAGAGATTGGGGGATTCTCACTTTTTTGTATGCAATGCCTGCTTTTTCAGATTTAATTTTTGAATTAAACCTGATTGATTTACCGTTGGTGGGAGGAGATTATACGTGGACAAATGGCAGGACTTGTTCTAGGCTGGACAGGTTTCTGGTTTCACCCTCTTGGGAGGCTCATTTTTCCGGTTTGAGTCAGAAAATATTGCCGAGATTGTGTTCTGATTATTTTCGTATTATGTTGGATTGTGGTGGAATTGAGGGTGGGCGTAGGTATTTTAACTTTGAAAATATGTGGCTGAAGGATGAGGGATTTGTGGATAGGGTGAGAAGATGGTGGTCTTTATATAATTTTTCAGGCACTCCAAGTTTTGTTCTGGCTGGAAAATTGAAAGCTCTTAAAAATGATTTGATGAGATGGAATAAAGAGGTGTTTGGGAATTTGGACAGCAAGAGGAAGGTTCTTTTGGAAGAGTTGCGAGGCTTGGAGGATAAGGAGATGCAAGGGATTTTCTCGGGGGAGGATAGGAAAAAAAAAATAGGGATGGTTTCTGAATTGGAAAATTGCGTTAACGGAGGAAATTTCTTGAAGGCAAAAATCTAGGGTGCTATGGCTGAAGGAAGGTGATAGGTGCACTAAATTTTTTTATCAAATGGCAAACTCTCATAGAAGAAATATACGATTGAGGTCCTTTGAGGTGGGGATCGACTTATTACGGATCAAGAAGATATTAAGGCTCACAAAGTGAATTTTTATGAGAAGTTGTTTTCGGAAGATTTTTCTTGGAGACCTAAATTGGACAGACTATGTTTTAATTCTATTGATCAGTTTGAAGCTGAATGGTTGGAGAGAGACTTTGTTGAAGAAGAAGTCCTTAACATGGTTAGGGGTATGGATAATAAGGCTTTGGGCCCGGATAGGTTCTCTTTGGGGTTTTTCAAGCATGCCTGGACATTGTGCTAGAAGATATCATGAAGGTGTTTGTTGAATTTCATTCGTATTTGAGATTTGAGAAGAGTTTTAATGCGGCTTCCATTGCACTCATTCCGAAAAAGGTAGGGGCTGTGGAGATGAGAGATTTTCAGCCTATTAGTTTGGTAAACATAGTGTATAAAATCATTTCTAAGTTTCTGACCAACCACTTGAGCAGGGTGATGGAGAGGATTATTGTGAAATCTCAAAATGCTTTTGTAAGGGGGAGACAAAATTTAGATTTTGTTTTAATTGCAAATGAATGTTTGGAGAGTAGAATTAAAAAGGAGAAAACTGGTATTTTAATTAAATTGGATATGGAAAAGGCTTATGACCATGTTAGCTAGGAATTCCTTTTCTATTTTTGGAGATAAGGTTTTGGTGAAAAATGGTGTTCATGGATTAAACATTGTGTTTCAATGTCGAGATTTTCAATTTTGGTGAATGCTCCGGTTGGACTCTTTAATAGTTTGCGTGGTTTGAGGTAAGGTGATGCCATTTCTCCCTTCCTTTTTGTTATGATTATGGATGCTTTAAGTAGAATGATTGAGAAGGCGGTGGATGGTAATTTTTTGTCGAGCTTTGTTCTGATACCACTGTTGGATTGTGTGGATTATAGGTCACTTGTTGTGCACCTCAGACAATGATTATACCAAAAAAATAAACACAGCAAAACACTTTAAATATTTTCTCAAAGAAATCAACTATTTCTTTCTTATTTTCTTATTCTTCACACACCTTAAGTTGTTCATTATAATGCCCTCTATTTATAGATATAATCTGGACATCAATTACATATGCAATGACCTTATAAGAAGGTGGCCACCGTTTTTGTTGAATATTGAGGCTGGTGACTTAACTTTTGACTTATCCACCAACTGTGGTGGCTTCCATGTTTCTCCAAGCTTCTCTAAACTTCTTCTTTTGTCAAGTTTAATTTTCAACATACCCCTTTAAACTTGACTCTCCAAATTTCTCCATTCCTAGCATAGCCTTTAGTCTTGTAAACACATCATGTTTTAGAGGCTTTGTGAATATGTCAGCAAGTTGATCATATGCCCTGCAAGATATTAGATATACTTCTTTATTCTTTACATGCTCTTTGATAAAATGATACCTTGTATCAATGTGCTTGCTTCGTTCATGAAATACTGGATTCTTAGATAGTGCAATCGCTGAACGATTATCAATGTAGATTTCTGTGGGATCTTCTTGTGGAAATCCTAAGTATTTCAGTACATTTCTTAACCATATACGCTAGCATACAGCTAAGTTGGCAGCAACATACTCAGCCTCACACGATGATAGCATTACAATGGCTTGTTTCTTTGAAGACCATGTAAAAGTTGTATCTTCCAAGAAGAATGTAAATCCAGTTGTGCTCTTTCTTTCATCCAGGTCTTTTCCCCAACCGCTATCTGAATAGCCTGAGTCTGGAATCTTCATCTGATGTATAAAGCATACTATCATTGATAGTGCCCTTGATATAACAGAGTATCCTCTTTGCTTCATTTAACTGAGCCTAGTCAGGAGTCTCCATGTACTTGCTGACTAGTCCAACTCCATATAGTATATTTGGCTTGGTGCATGGAAGATATCTTAAACTTCCAACCAGACTTTTAAAATAGGTTGGATCAACATCTCCTTCTTCATTCTTCATCAACTTGAGTCCTATTTCAATAGGAGTTGTAAGATTGCCATTCTCCATGCTAAATCTTTTGAGAATCTCTTTAGCATAGTTGATTTGGGAGATAAATATGCCTTTGTCACTTTGCACGATTTCAATGCCCAGAAAGTGAGCCATAAGCCCTATATCTGTCATCTCAAATTTTTGAACCATATTTTGTTTGAAAGAATTAAACATACCTGGATTATTTCCGGTGAAGATCCATTCGTCAACGTACAAACATGCATACATGAAGCTTCCATCAGCTTCCTTCTTCAGGTACAGTGCATGCTCATATGGACACTTTTCAAATCCCTTCTCCTTGAAATAATTGTCAATCCTCATGTTCCATGCACGAGGAGCTTGCTTCAGTCCATATAGAGCCTTCTTCAGTCTGTAGACCATATCTTCTTGGCCTTTTTTTAAGAATCCAGGTGTTGGACATAGATTTCTTCTTCAAGAAATCCATTCAAAAATGCTAATTTCACATCTAATTGATAGATTTTCCATTTCTTCTGTGCAGCTATCGAAATCAGCAACCTTATGATCTCCATTCTGGCTATTGGGGCAAATACCTCCCCATAGTCAATTCCTTCTTGCTGCTTGTATCCTTTTGCTACAAGCCTGGCCTTGTATCTTTGGACTTCACCTTGAGCATTCTTCTTGGTCTTGTAGACCCATTTTACTCCAATGGTTTTTCGGCCTTTTGGGAGATTGGTCAGTCCCCATGTCTTGTTCTTCTCAATGGATTCGATTTCTTCATCCATCGCACCTCGCCATTTGTCTTCTTTGTTAGCTTCCTCAAAGCTTTGGATCACTGCTCATCAGCAGACAAAATAGATTGACATCATCATCCATCGGTTTTGTATTCTCATTCAGATCGCTCAGACAAATTAAACTTAACAAGAGAAAAAGCTTGGAGAAGTTTGGAGAAACATAGAAGCCACCATAGTTGGTGGATAAGTTATCAAAGTTAAGTCACCAACCTCAATATTCAACAAAAACGGTGGCCACCTTCTTATGAGGTCATTGCATATGTAATTGATGTCCAGATTATGTCTATAAATAGAGGGTATTATAATGAACAACTTGAGGTGTGTGGAGAAGAAGATAATAGGAAAGAAATAGTTGATTTCTTTGAGAAAATATTGAAAGTGTTTTGCTCTTATTTTTTCTTGGGTATAATCATTCTTTGAGATGCACAACAAGTGACGTCTAATCCACATAATCCAACAGTGGCATAAGAACTTCTAGGAAGTCTGAAAATCACATTTTCAAAAAAAAAAAAAAAAACAGAGTATAGGTTCGAAAGTTTATCTAAATCCATTTTTGAAGCCACCAGAAACTTCCTCTCGACAAGAGGAATACATTGCAGCAAACCGCATCAAAATCAGAGTTCACACCTCCCTCACACTCCATCTGAAGATTGGAGAGTGAAAGCCACTCTCAGCATGCGCCACCACGCATCCAGAGGTAGAAGAAACGTTTCAACCCGGTTCAGCCAAGATCAGCCCAATTTCAGTTTTTTGACCGATTCACCTATTTCCGACCATTTTTCAGACCGGTTCATACCAGTTCCCTTCTATTTGGACCCCTTTGGATCCATCTAAGGTATTAAATCTTGCAAGTTTTGACTCAAAGTTCAAGTTTTAATACAAAAAGTCTGTATGGCCACCGGAAATACACAAACCACGATTCCAAAGCTCACAAAAAACAACTACGACAATTGGTGCATACAAATGAGAGTCCTTCTAGGTTCTCAAGATGTTATCGACATGGTAGAAGATGGATATGAAGAATCCACTTCCAAAGAAGTCGAGGCAACCATGACAGACGCCCAATGTACAATCTTCAGATCAGAGAGAAAGAAGGATTGTAAAGTCAAATCCATACTATATCAAGGTTTGGATGAAGCCATGTTCAAGATTATAACATCATCAAAGATGCCTAAAGAAGTGTGGGAAAGCCTACACAAGACATACATAGGAGCAGACAAAGTAAAGAGGATTCATCTTCAAACACTACGAGGTGAGTTTGAAGCTTTGCAAATGAAATCCTTTAAATCCATTTCTGACTATTATACACGAGTTATGATAGTTTCAAACCCACTCAGAAGAAATGGAGAAATTCTCACGGACACGAGAATTTCTGAGAAAGTTTTGAGATCACTAGATCCAAAATTTGATTATATTGTTGTGGCCTTGGAAGAGACCAAAGATCTTGAGACTTTATCCGTGGAAGAGTTGGTGGGCTCATTACAATCCCATGAGCAAAGAGTCGCTAGAAGAAGTGGTGATAGAGCACAAGAGCAGGCTCTACAATCCAGGATGTTCCTCATAGAAGAAAGGCACGAGCAAGGGGGGACATCACAACGAGGAAGAGGACAAGGCCAAAGCTATCATGGAAGAGGTTCTCAAAATTCAGAACCAGGTAGCAGAGGCGACCGAGGACAGCAAACCAATGTCCTAAGTGGAAGAGGACGTGGAAGAAGAAGCGGATTCAACAATCGTCCGAACGTTGACAAAAGCAATGTGGAATGCTATAATTGCCACAAGTATGGCCACTACAAAATGAGTGCTGGTGCTGGAGGGCACCATCAAATGAAGTTAGCAATCAAGCTAATTATGTTGAGAAGGAGCATGCAGAAGAAAACTCAATGAGTTTGATAGAACAACAGTCAACCGAACATGACGTAGATGTTTGGTATTTGGACTCCGAAGCTAGCAACCACATGACTAGCAGAAAAAATCTTTTCATTGAGATCAATGAGAAGACTCATGGAGATATCTCGCTTGGTGATCTCTCTAAAGTTCCAGTTCGAGGAAAATGTGATATAATGATCAAGCGAAAGAAAGGAGATCATTCCTTTATCACCAATGTCTATTATGTTCCGGACATGAAGACAAATATTTTGAGTCTAGGGCAACTCCTGGAGAAAGGCTTCCAAATTAGCCTAAAGGATAGGCAGCTGACCCTTCTTGATGATCAAGGAAAGCTAGTGACTCAAGTGAAGATGTCGAAGAATAGGATGTTTCCGCTAACTGTTTAACATGACGCTCCTAGATGTCTGAGTGTTGTTGTCAACAACAAAGATTGGTTATAGCATCTCAGGTTAGGACATCTCAACTTTGAAAGCTTAAAGCAATTGGGAAGCAAGAAGATGGTGAAAGGCTTGCCCAACATACAGCATCCCAATGAGGTGTGTGAAAACTGTGTTCTTAGCAAGCAACACAGAAACAACTTTGGAAAGGAAGCTGATTGGAGAGCAACCAAGCTGCTCGAGTTAGTACACACCGATGTGTGTGGTCTGTTGAATCCAACTTTAAACGGACAAAACAGGTACTTCCTTACGTTTACTGACTACTACAGCAGAAAAACGTGGGTGTACTTTCTGAAGCAAAAATTAGAAGTATTTGAAGTATTCAAAGAGTTCAAAACTTTTGTGGAGAAGCAAAGTGGCTATCGCATCAAGGTTTTACGATCTGATCAAAGTGGTGAATACACCTCAAGTGCGTTTGAAGAATTCCTTAAGCAAAAAGGAATTAAGCATCAATTCACACCAGCCTATACCCCACAACTAAATGGTGTAGCTGAAAGGAAGAATCGCACAATCCTAAACATGGCTAGAAGTATGTTGAAGGATAAGAATATGCCCAAGAGTTTCTGGGCTGAAGTGGTTTCATGTGCAGTTTATCTCCTAAACAGGTGTCCAACCAAGAGTTTAAAGACAGACACCACAAGAAGCATGGAGCACTCACAAGCCAAGTGTGAGTCATCTTAGAATTTTTGGAAGTATTGCTTACGCCTATGTGCCTGAAGCAAGAGGGACCAAACTCGACGACAAATGAGAGAAGTGTATCCTTGTTGGATATGGTGAAGCCATTATGGGATACAAATTACATAATCCTATCACCGGTAAGATATTTTATAGCAAGGATGTCATCTTTGAAGAAAATGAATCTTGGAATTGAGATCAGACAAATGATTCCAAAAATACAGAGTTGATTGAAAAGGAAAAAGAACCAGAACAACAATCATCTCCACGTGGTTTCCCCTCACCACAGAGTGAAGTTCAAGCATCAACTTCACAAGAACTATCTGACATGAGGCCTCGAGGAGTTCGAAGCCTGAGCGATTTGTATGAGAATACAGAACCGATGGATGATGATGTCAATCTATTTTGTCTGTTGACGAGCAGTGATCCAGTTAGCTTTAAGGAAGCTAACAAAGAAGACAAATGGTGAGGTGCGATGGATGAAGAAATCGAATTTATTGAGAAGAACAAGACATGGGAACTGATCAATCTTCCTAAAGGCCAAAAAACCATTGGAGTAAAATGGGTCTACAAGACCAAGAAGAATGCTCAAGGTGAAGTCCAAAGATACAAGGATAGGCTTGTAGCAAAAAGGATACAAGCAGCATGAAGGAATTGACTATGGAGAGGTATTTGCCCTAGTAGCCAGAATGGAGACCATAAGGTTGCTGATTTCAATGGCTGTACAAAAGAAATGTAAAATTTATCAATTAGATGTGAAATCAACATTTTTGAATGGATTTCTTGAAGAAGAAATCTATGTCGAGCAGCCACTGGATTTAAAAAAAAAAGAAAGCCGAGAAGTATGGTCTACAGACTGAAGAAGGCTCTATATGGATTGAAGCAAGCTCCTCGTGCATGGAACATGAGGATTGACAATTATTTCAAGGAGAAGGGATTTGAAAAGTGTCCATATGAGCATGCACTATACCTGAAGAAGGAAGCTGATGAAGCTTTTTGTATGCATGTTTGTACATTGACGACCTGATCTTCACCAGAAATAATCCAGGTATGTTTGATTCTTTCAAACAAAATATGGTTCAAGAATTTGAGATGACAGATATAAAGCTTATGACTCACTTTCTGGGCATTGAAATTGTGCAAAGTGACAAAGGCATATTTATCTCCCAAATCAACTATGCTAAAGAGATTTTCAAAAGATTTAGCATGGAGAATTGCAATCCAGTTACAACCCCTATTGAAATAGGACTCAAGTAGATTAAGAATGAAGGAGGAGATGTTGATCCAACCTATTTTAAAAGTTTGGTTGGAAGTCTAAGATATCTTACGTGCACCAGGCCAGATATATTCTATGGTTGGACTAGTCAGCAGGTACATGGAGACTCCTGACCAGTCTTAGTTAAATGCAGCAAAGAGAATACTCTGTTATATCAAGGGCACTATTAATGATGGTACGTTTTATAAATCAGATGAAGATTCTAGACTCTTAGGCTATTCAGATAGCGATTGGGGAAGAGACCTGGATGAAAGAAAGAGTACGACTAGATTTACATTCTTTTTAGGAGATACAACTTTTACATGGTCTTCAAAGAAACAAGCCATTGTAATACTATCATCGTGTGAGGCTAAATATGTTGCCAACTCAGCTGTATGCCAGAGCAAATGGTTAAGAAATGTATTGAGATACTTAGGATTTCCAAAAGAAGATCCCATAGAAATTTACATTGATAATCGTTCAGCGATTACACTATCCAAGAATCCAGTATTTCATGAACGAAGTAAGCACATTGATACAAGGTATCATTTTATTAGAGAGCATGTAAAGAATAAAGAAGTAGATCTAATCTCTTGCAAGACATATGATCACTTGCTGATATATTCACAAAGCCTCTGAAACATGATGTGTTTACAAGACTAAAGGCCATGCTAGGAATGAAGAAATTGGGAGAGTCAAGTTTAAGGGGGGATGTTGAAAATTAAACTTGACAAGAGAAGAAGCTTGGAGAAGCTTGGAGAAACATGGAAGCTATCATAGTTGGTGGATAAGTCATCAAAGTTAAGTCACCAAGCTCAATATTCAACAAAAACATGGGTCACCTTCTTATGAGGTCATTGCGTATGTAATTGATGTCCAGATTATGTCTATAAATAGAGGGCATTATAATGAACAACTTAAGGTGTGTGGAGAAGAAGAGAATAAGAAAGAAATATCTGATTTCTTTGAGAAAATATTGAAAATGTTTTGCTCTTTGTTTTTTCTTGGGTATAATCATTTTCTGGGGTGCACAACAAGTGATCTCTAATCCACACAATCTAACAGTGGGTGATGAGGCTAGTAATAGTTTAAAAGTCTATCACTTATTATTTGCTGATGATACATTGATATTTAGTGAGCCCAATTCTGATCATCTTCGTACTTTAAGTGCACTTCTGTTATATTTTGAAGTTGTCTCGAGGTTAAGAGTTAATTTATCCCAATCTGAAATAGTTCCTGTGGGTTCCATTTAGACTATTTCAGACCTGACCAATATATTGGGTTGTAGAATTTCTTTTCTTCCTATGAGATATCTTGGTCTTTCCGTTGGCAGGGCTTCACATAAATCAGTTATTATTTGGGATGGGGTGATTGAGAGAATTGAAAAGAGGTTAGTTGGTTGGAAAATGATTTACTTGTCTAAAGGGGGAAGACTAACATTGATAAAAAGTAATTTGTCTAATCTTTCTACATATATTTTTATTTCTTTTCCTGTTGCAGGCAAGGGTAGAAGAAGAATTGAGAGTTTATATCGGAATTTTTTGTGGGGTGGTAAAGGAGAAGAAAAAAAGTTCCATTTGGTTAGTTGGAAAAATGTTTGTCGACCGATTAGTTGTGGTGGGTTGGGGATAAAAAACTTGAGAATGTTTAATAGAGCACTACTTGGAAAATGGCTTTGGAGATATCACTTGGAGAGAAATGCCTTATGGAAAAACGTTGTTGATAGGGGTGAACAAAATAACCGATAACCAACCAGGCCTGAAAATTTCGACTCGAACTAACCTGGAAAGAACTGGAACGAAATTAGGAAGCTTCCTTAACCATTCTTTGGAGAACGGTTCGAAATCGGGTAATGATTTCCGTTTTTGTCCTGCACCAAATTGCACCATTGAGCCTAACGTCGTCGTTTGGTAATTCGATTAAGGCAACTTCTCTGAGTTCTCTCCATTTTTCACCCGAATGATTTTCTCTCTCTAGACTTTGGCTTTTGGCAGCAATTCGAAAACCCTAACCTCTTCTTCCATCCTGAGGGAGCCATCGGCGTCGGCGGCTACCAGGAGGGACTCGTGGGACTCAGACCAGGCAAGGTCGTAGATGCCATCGTCAGTTTGAAGGAGGCGAGCTTAGAGATTTGGGGGGTTTGAGATGAAGGCAGGTCGAGGACGTGGAGGTGGCCATTGCCAAGGATGCCGAATTTTTGGGAGGTGGCAACGGCGAGACGGGACTTGTAGAAGTGGTTGAACTTGACGGAATAGCCGTTGAATGGGGTTTTGAAGACCGGCATGGTTGCGACGACGACGGCGGTTGTTGGATTATTGCGAGGGATTTGGGGGAGGGATCTAAGATTCTGAGGTGCTTTGTTTTTATCTTCCGCACTGCTTGGTTGGCTTGGAATTCTGAAAAAATTAAATTAAAATTATATCCAAGTTTTTTCCTTTTCTTTTACAATATTTTCTGAATTTTATTTTAGTTCAACATGCAGTTTTTTTTTAATTGTTTTTTCAACTGGAGCACCAAACTGAAGCGGGCAAAACACTGACTAATTTGTTGGAAGTGGAGTATTCTCTATGGTCATGCACACTGACGGGTTGGTTCGGAAAACCCAATACTTCCAAAACCAAACGTTGGTTCGGGTAATCTGTTATTTGGGATTTCTTATTTTGAAAATCTAATGATTCGGGTTGGCTCGGAATCATCTTTCACAGTTCGGGTCGGGTGAACAGTGCTATTTATTGATGTAAAATATGGAAGTTTGTGGGGAGGTTGGTGCTCAAAAGAAGTTAGAGGTGTGTATGGGGTGAGTTTGTGGAAATTCATTCGAAAAGGTTGGGGGGAATTCTCTAATCATATTAAATTGAAGGTGGGAGATGGGAAGATAATTCTTTTTTGGCATGACATTTGGTGTGGGGATTCTACGCTTAAGTCGGACTTTCCCTCTCTTTTTAGGATTGCAAGGGATCAAACTGAGCTGTGCAACATTCTTTCTCATGCATTGATAATAAAATTCAGTGGAATGTTGATTTTATTAGGGATGCCAACGATTGGGAAGTGGATGATGATGTTACTGCTTTTTTGGAAAGACTTTATTTTTCTAAGGTGATGCTAGGAGGGAGGACAGCATGCTGTGGGTTCATACAGGAAATTCCAAGTTCTCTGTTTCTTCTTTTTACAGCATATTAACCTGTCACAGGAGCTGTGAGTTCCCGTGGAAAAATATTTAGAGAGTGAAGGTTCCTTCCAAGGTGGCTTCTTTCAGTTGGGTGGCATCCCTTGGCAAAGTTTTGACAACTGATAATCTTAGGAGGAGAGGTAGGTACATAGCTGATTGGTGTGTCATGTGCAAGAAGGATGGAGAATTTGTTAATAATCTTTTTCTTCACTGTGAAGTGGCCATGTTTTTGTGGAATGAGGTTCTTAATTGGACAGGTTTACTTTGGGTGATGCCTAAGGATGTGGTGGATCTATTGGCAGGTTGGTATGGATCAAAGGGAGGAAGGTATGCTGTTGATATTTGGAAGATGATTCCTTCATGTCTCATGTGGTGTCTATGACTTGAAAGGAATGGGAGATGTTTTGAAGAGAAAGAACGTTCGATGAGAGAACTTAGGGATTTTTTCTTTAGTACTTTGTGTTTGTGGGCTAAAACTCTTTTAATGGATGATGTTTAACTTTCAGAATTTGTTTTAGATTTTCTTTTGTTTTTAGAGAGATGTAGGTATTTCCTTTGTATATGTCCGTGTACTTGGGCTTTGCCTATTATTGAGAATAAAGTTTCTTATTACTTATATAAATAAATAAATAAACGATTTGAAACTGTGCTAATAAAGCTTAAAATTGATTCTATACATTTTGTTTGGTGAACTTGCTGATTTTTGGAAGTCTTTGTTCATACCTACAAAGACTCCAGCGCATCTCTTGCAAAGCCTATATCCTGATCGTCATAACTTTGTCCACTACCACTGTTAGCACTGTGTAACTGCCTAGATTTTTGAGTTTTGGTACTTGTAAGCGTGGTGTGTCAACACACCACTTGTTGAGGGATCCATTATGGTTATAAAAAAGTTAAAACACCAACACTTTTTCGTCATTGTGAGACCCACTTCAGTGGTGTGTTGGATGTGTCAAATAATAGGCTTGCAAATATATTTTTTCAAGATTTTTTTGCCTGTATCTGCAAAAGATATATGATCAAGCTGACTTGACTATGTTCTGATTTAATGCTGTTTCATGTTCTTATTGCTACTTTTATTTAATAACTGATGGCAACTTATTATTGTCCCATGACTTTGTTGGCAGATGCTTTTGACTCCTAAAGATCTCAGTTTTGTTGGCTATACGTACAAGAATTTTGACGCTGTCAAAGGGTTGCATAATTCTGGTGGTATGGGAAATTCTTTCTGCTTGAGTTCAAATTTCTCTGATTTTTCATTTTCCTTGTATATTTCTTGATAAAGGATGCTATAAACCACAAAGTATGGCGATAATGCATTGCTACTTGTTCTTGATGTTGCATCTTCTTGCAAGGGTTAGTTCACTAGTTGTAAAATATTGTCCTGCTTAATAGCTATTAGTCAACAAGACTCCACACATGGCTCGTATGTAAGGCGTAAGCCAATACCTTTACCAAGCATTCCTTAACCTTATGTGTTGAACTCATGGTGAATTAACATGGATGTTTAGAGAGTGCTTCGTAAAGGTATTGCTTTAGAACGAGGTATGCTTGTATCATCAAGGTTTCCTCAATTAACTCACAAACCCATCTTGCTCAAGATCTGTACCCAGTTTTTCAAATGATATTTCCTTTCCTTTACTTCAACAAAAGCAAGTGAAAATATTATTGCAACTTGTATTCGCTTCGTTATATATAACAATCCCAATTACGTAATTTTGACAGACCTGCTTGTGTATTAGCTCTCCATTATGGCTCCATAATGACCCTTTTCAATCTATCATACAATGACAGGTTTAAGGAGGAGCACGTCCCCAGTTATATCATCCACCGGTTCTTTCCACAGTAATAGATCACATTCTAGTACAAGCATTATCAACTGTGCCTTTTATACCTCAAGTGGAAGGTTTTTAACGATAATGTTCATTGCTAGGTGATTCTGCAGTGGATTACTCTGCCAATGACAGAGAAACAGAGATGCTTGTGTCATCCGAGGATGCCATGTCACAGTGAAGAGCTACCGCGACAGGAAAATGGACGAGAGCCCTGTTATGAAGGTGGGTATACCTGCTCATTTTTTAGTCAGGTTTTGCCCAAATCTCCATTATGAACGAAGTTAACTGGCATGATATTGCCGAACTTGTTAAGTGTACAGTGAAGAACTTCAGGAATGCCCTCAGATGGGTTGGTTAGTAGCAATAGTATTAGTTGCTATACTTCAAAGTTTTTTTGTATCGAGCAGGAATCATTATCATGGTGAGGTCCTGACTGCCCAGGTTGGCAAACTAAATATGCCTTCTCTTGAGGCAGTCGCTGGCCTTCTCCTACTCTTTCTTTTTCTTGTTCTTCTTTTTCCTGGGTTCTGTTGTCTTCATGATATTCTAGGAAGCCACTTATTACTTTATGGCTGTATTGAAGTCAAATCTTCTGATAACTGTTATTGTATTGAGTATGGACAGCCTAGGGCTTTTGATAGCACATGAAATTAAGTTGTTATCTACTGATGATTAAGAAATAAGTTCTCCACTTAGAAATATTGAAGAAATATTATGTTGTCAGTATGTCTTATGTACGATCTGTTGGCAATATCTGCCATCTTGACTTTTGACCTTAAAAAACTTGTTTATGTTTGCGCCATAATGTGGCTTAAAGAGATTGTCGACAACTATCAGTTTTCCTTGTTTGGAAAACTAATGGTTATTGGTTAATGAGAAGTGTTCAGCCGACAAAAAATAAGAGAAATGCTATTTATCATACCTACACTACACACTATGTAATTTGTCAGTTTTGTCAGTTTTGTATGCGTACACTTTTGCCACTACGCTATCTAACTTTTTTTATCATGTTCCAAATCAATGATGGATGATGGAAGTCGAATACATAATCCATGTGTTGACTTACAAATAGGTTTCGTTTGTTTTCATATATGAGATGAGATGAGTTGAGATTAATGTTAAATGTTGAATAAAATATTGTTAGTGGAGAGCCTATATTGGTTGAGGGTTCATTCTGAATAAAAAGCCCAGATATAAAAAGCTCCTAGTTAACCAAAGGAAATTAGAGGGTCCAAAGCCCAACGAAGTCATACACCCATGCACCACTTCTTATGGGAAGATAGAGATTTTATGCAGATACATGATCAGTTCGGTCATGATCCGTACCGATAAACTCTGCATCACGTACCGATAAATTCTGCATCAGATAAGCATGACGCCGAAGTCTATATATATCAGGTAACCCTCTATAGCGGAAGAATCTATCTCTTTTTGAATTCTAACTGATATTGAGACTCTTACTGACTTAAACATCAGAGTTTTTTCAGGCGTACCACGTTAACCATTCTTTGATCATCACATCTGGTGAACGATTGCAGATTGGAAGTGAGACATGTTCTTTACAGTTAGAATATATTTTTTTAATATTATTTTTGTTTTGAGATTTGAAAAAGTTGAATTGTTTATTTTATTTTGTGTGAAAATTTAATAAAATTGTAATAATGAGATGAGATGAAATAAGATGAGTTGAAGGAGTTGTGAAAACAAACGAGATCGGCCATCAAACATTAATGGCCTGATGGCATATGACTCAGTTTTTCAAATGAAAAGTCTGAGTTCGAAACCACCAACCCGCCCATTGTATAAAAATAAACTAAAATGAGTTTATAATGAATGGCCTGATGGCATATGACCCAGTTCTTCAAATGAAAAGTTTATTTGAACTCTAAGTTTGAGTTCAAATAAAAATAAACTAAAATGAGTTTATAATGAATTAGCTTTGCAATGACTTTAGAATGACTTAAACCAAGTGTATATCAAATCTGAATGACCTTTGTTAAAATCTATGGATCAGAAATCAAAATAATGCTATATACAGTCTTAGAGTATATAAATTGCACGTATTCTTTTTGAAAAACGGGGTCTATTATTAAAAAGTGAGTTTTTTATGGGTCTCAAATTTGTCTACATTTTTCAAAAGGAGTGCGAGACTTATATACTTTAAAACTATAAAAATTATTTTCTAAAAAAATCAGAAGTCTAGATCTGGGCGGTGTGGCTGAGAGTCATAGCTTGGCTTGTAGCATTGTCTTCCTAGTTAGAGGATTGTTCCATTTAGGAGTCGATCGTAGATCTTCAAAACCGTCATAGGGGATGCATTTACAAGAAGCCACTCTACTGCTTTGGCTTAAGCTTTTAGGCTTGGGCTCGTGAACTTCTGTGATGTAGCTTGAAGCATTGAAGGTTGAAGAATTGAGATTTGAAATAGGAGTGGCAATTCATTTTCGTACTTTTTTGTATTATGTCAATGAATATTAAAATATATAGCCTGAACATGATTCACTTAATTAAACGAGTTAGATCTTAAAACTCTAATATGATTGATAAATTACAAATGATAACACGACTTGCATAACCCGTTTAGTAATTAATTTTTATTGGGTTAACTTGAATAAAACTCATTTAATCTGTTTCATATAAATGAGTTGAACTAATCCTTATATATATTTTTTCACCCAATTAATATAATTTCATATATAATATAATGATAACTATATAAATTATTCACAATCACGACTGGATTTATAATCAAATGTTTTATAATCAATATTCAATACCCAAACTAATACTATATAAGAAAATTAATATTTCCATAAAATAAATTTAGATATCAACAAAAAAAAAATTAATAAGTTGAGATATTAAGTAGTCAAATACTAATATTCAAGTACATCCCAACAACAAAATAGGCATGTTAAACTAAACATTTATAAATCTTAAAAATAAAACTTTATCGTGTTATACGAATTGATTGCAGGTTAACTCGTAATTGATCCGTTTAGTAATCGAGTCAACTCATTTTGATCTAAATCTATTTATATCAAACCATAGTTTTGAATTATGTTCCATTATGGCTAGAATTTTTCATTCCATTGTAATACCCAATACGCTATACCTCCTCATTCCAAATTTTGGCCATTTTGGCAGGAATTTGCATTTTAGACCTTATTCCATCTCATATTGTTTTAATGGTAGCTTGAGTTTTTCTTGAGGTTGGATGGTATTTTTGTAAATTTTAAACCTAAAAGATATTTATATAGTCTTAATTTTTTTTTTTAAACTTTAAATCGTTCTTTTTTTAAAATATCATTATTTTTAATAATTTTTCTCCTCTTTTATTTTTTCTTTACTTTTTTTTGTGTCTTAACTCAAGTTTATATGTTTTTAATATTATCCTTTAACGCCAGCATCTCTACTTTTTTTCTATTATTTTCAATGTATATCCATTTTATAAATCATCAATTCTTCCATATATATACACACATATACATGGTACACACTTAAATATTCATATATTTATTCTATTAATTATTAGTTTATACATATGTGTAAATATATATAGTTAATCTTGAAACAGTATAGTGTAATGCATTGATATCGAAATATTTCATTCTTGTACTTAAACGAGAACAATCATCGGAATAGAATTTAAAATATTGTATCATACTCAAATTCGCTTATTTCGTATCAGATTCATGGGTCATGTCATATTGTCATCCCTAATTTGAAATGTCGTAATCCATTTAATTGGGACAACGTCATATGTGTTGTAGTATGTGGTAGGGGTGCAAACGGGCCAGTCCGGTTCGGACCGGACCGAAAACCCATAGAGACTGGACCGGTAGTCATCGGTCCGGTCCATTCAGTTCGGTTTTTTTTTTCTTTTTTTTTCACATCAATTAATAAAAAAAATTTATTTACAATACTAAATTAAACTAAGTGACTCATTAATATGGATTATGTAACAAACTCAATAAAAATATTTTATATGGTTACATTATAATGTATTATTGATGATTTAATTATTACTTTATTACTAATTTAAAATATGTTAATGCATAATGAGCCATATACAACTTTTAACATTTTGTATATGAAACAATTAGCATAAATAATTTAATTATCCATACATATTACATCCATAATTGAGAAAGATACATACTTAACATACTCTTATAAGTAAGCATAAAATATTTAATTATACATATATTATAATTTATACTATAACTCTTAATACTTAATAGTATTAATAATACATTAAAGAATATATTAATATATTGATACTAAATATATATAGTTATAAACTTATAGTGATTAGTTATTATGAATCATGATTAGTATAACTATATAATAGTATTAGTATAAAGTATTAGACTATTAGTAATATAGTATAGCTATATATTAGTAATATTAGTATAAGTATAACTGTATAACTAATAACTATAGTCTATACTTAATTATAATATGGTGTAATTATATATTAGTTAGTGATAGGATTAAATTAGATGAAAATTATATAATTAATTATATCTATAATTTTTTTTTTATATATTTTTTTAAGTTCGGTCCGGCTCGGTCCGAAAAACACTTGGACCGTGGACCGAACTGAATGAACTAGGTCCAGTCCAGTCTGATCCGGTTCATTCTGGCTGATCCGGTCTGTTTTTTAGGTCCGGATCGCCCGATAAACACTCCTAGTATATGGCTCATATTTAGTGGAACATGTATATAGAGAAAGCAGGCAGATGTCGAGAGTGAAGTGGAGGGGAGTGTAGCGTACTGAATGGGGTAGAATAATGACATCTGCCTTTTGGGATGTAATTTATTGTTTTATTGCTAGGGATGATTAATAGGTTAGGGGTGTGGGGGCAACGCCCCTATGGTACGGTACAAGGATATTATTGAAATTTTTTAATATTTTTTATACGGTTAGGGTTTAGTATAAATACATATGATGTAACCCTACTTTGACAGTTAGTGAAAATTTAGCCCCCACTCTTGTGGATGTAGGCATATTGCCGAACCACTTTAAATCTGTATGTTTTTCTTACTTTCTCTTTTTCGTATTGTTCATCATAATTGCCGCACATATCACAACTTTATGTTTCTATCTTCTTCGACTCCTCTATTTTACATGTCAATATTGTTGTTTGCAACCCTTTAGTTGGTGGTGACACACCCATGCTTTTAAAACTTGTGGGTGATGATATTTCATTCGTTCAAAAAAGAATGATTTGGTAAATCTTCATTTGATTTTGACAATAGAGAGAACCTTTCAAGAATAACTCTCTTAATAGACTTCTTCTTTTACAATGACTTTACAAGTTAGACATGTTCTGCATATATTTGATCAATCATTTGCAATGGGTTTTGTTTTTAATAAAAAGTGAAAACTCCTTGATAATAACTACAATAACAATGGAGGTTTTCAATCGGAATACTGTATGTGTATGGTCTTCACAATATGTGACAAACTTTCTCACTTTCCAAACATGACAATATACTCATGTACCACAAGGATTTTGAATGGAACTTGGAATAGAACTTGAACAAAGGCGATACTCCCATGAGAAGGTTAGTTGTTAGAATATTACCATACTTATTATAAAATATATTTATAAGATTTCAGTATGTATAGTAATATGACTTATTCTCTATTATATTTAGCTTATCGTGCAAATTAATCAGTGTCAGTTAGTATTATTGATTTATTGCATTTCCATTATTTCTCTAGCCTTATTCACCTATAAATAGGGATATATGTTATGTATTCAATAACATTTGATAATAATATAAATGTAGCCCTCAGATTCTCTCTCCCTCCTTCTGTCTTTCCCATCTTCTTTTCTATTTTATTATATTTTCTACATGGTATTAGAGCCATTGGCTAATGCTAAACTCAATTCTGTGAACTATTTATTTTAAAGTTCTTCCACTAGTTTCACCTCTCACAAACTTTTATCAGTTACTTTCTTTTTCAATTTGGTTTTTCTCATATCAGACCAACAATCAATTGTACAAGTTTTCATTGGAATTTTGGTATAAGAGCTACCAATTTCCTAGTGTCTCTTGTAGTATTTTTTTATTCGATATAAGTCTTATATTCAATGAAGTATTTGGTATTTTTTTTCCTTTCACCACATGTTCTCCAGAAGCTTCCTATGCACTTACGGATCGTCATTCGTAATAAGTCTCATATTCAATGTGTTATTTGTTTTTATTTTTCATTCACTACACGTTCTTCGGATGCTTCCTATACACTTAACGGATGGTTGTTTGTGATAAGACTCATAAAGAGTGTGTAGTGAACAAAAAAAGAACATCAAATAATACGTTGAATATAAGACTTATCACGGACGGAAAAACATTGCAAGAGACACTAGAAAATCAGTGGCTCTTATGCCAAAATGCCAATGACAACTCGTACAGTTGATTGGTGGTTTGATATGAGGAAAAGCATATTGAAAAAAGGACGTAATTGAGAAAATTTTGTGAAAGATAAAACTAATAGAAGAACTTTAAAAGAAATAGTCAACATAATCGAGCATGGCATTAGTCAAGGGGGCTAATAGCATGTAGAAAATAAAAATAAAATAGAAAATGAGATGAGGAAGGGAGAAGGAAGGAGAGAAGGACTTTGAAGACTATATTTCTTATTCTCAATTATTTTTTAATACATAATATATGTTCCTATTTATAGATAAATGATGCTAGAGAAATAATTGAAATAATTGAAATATAATAAATTAATTATATTAATTGATACTGATTGATAAGCCCATGAGTATGTTAGTCTTATATAATAATGTATGCATAGGAAAAGCTTTTTTATAACAAAATGTACCACCTTCACATGGAATGGTATTCTTGAACCTATCACTATGGGAGATTCACTTACATGAGGGTATTGTAACAACCACTTCACGTAAGCTAAGGATGTCACATGTTTTCATACATATAGTTAAGCAAGAGATTTGATAATTTAATAAAATAAACATTTATTTCATAAAATAATTATTAAATAAATTGTATCTCGAATAACTGAATAAAATGACTGTCATAAAATAAATTAATCTAATGAGTCTAGACTTAATTCAAATTGCTCCATCTAAGCCTAGTCCGCTTGTTTGTACTCATCATCATCCTCACCTAAGTGGTTAAGAATATGAAATAAAACTAAAATGAATCAAAGACTCGGTAAGAAACCCATCACAATGTAAACAAATGATTTTTCATAAAAATATTTCATGTTGAGAATTAAAGTCATTACCATTCATATACATGCTTATGACATGCATACTTGTCTTGACTTATTTGAATTATCTAACACATCTGACTGGTCAACACACTTAACCTTGTGTGTAAGGTTGTGCACCGACTCCATATACTGTGACTACAAGGGAAACTGCTGATAGTATTTTGGCATACTATGGTGGACCACGTTTGAGTCTATAGCTTGCACATCTACCCATGAATCACATTAGAACCATGCATCTGAATGACCATCTTATTAACTGTTCTGATCGTATCTTACACTTGATCTTGGAAGCTTACATGTCTTATGCAATGCGAGATGCATGACATACATAATACGTACATAATTATAAATGCTGAATTAAACATGATGCAAAATTAATATGATCATGTACTATGATAAATGAAATGCGTGGTTCATAAAAAAGTGGCTATCAAAGAACGAGCTTTAACAATAATCTATCTAAACTAACTAACATGTGTTAATCCAAATTTATGATCAAGCTACTTACCTTGTTATGCTGCTTTATGAATTTTACTTCATAGTTCGTTACCTACACGAAGTACGAATCATCACTAGCGTTTCTAGAAAAACGTGTCTTAATGTTCTATTTAATTAAATTCATACTATGGAGAATAATTTAATAAATATTCTATCACATACTATAATCAATAAATACTATTATTATATAAATAGTAATAACACATCTTTACCTTTAAAATATATAATTTAATGGAAACTATATTTTATCTAAATCTCTTAAATAGTAGTGGAAAACTCGTTTTGTAAATAGGCTTAATTACAATCTTATTGTTAAAATATAATTAAACTCTTATGATTTATCACTGTAATTTGGTTGTATAAATTAACACTTGATAACACAATTTAGACTTCTAAGTATTTTTTGAAAAATAAGGCTTCTGGGCTAATATTTGTCCAAGTAAAATCAAGCCCATGCAAAGAAATATAAAATGATTTTTTGTAAAAGCATAACCAAGCCCAACCCGATTCAAAACATAAGTCCAATTAAAATTCAAGCTCAACCCAAGCTAAAATGTATTCTGCCATGGCTTACATACTAAGGGTAAAAATATTTAGGTTGTGTTTGGTTCCAACTACTTCACTACTATTCACAAACCGTTTACTACTATTAATAAATTATTCACTTCTTTTCACTACTATTCATATATCATATGAGATCAACTCAACATCCAAACATAACCTTAAAGAGGTCTCCCATATCCTTTTTGGAAAAACTACATGACAAAGGGTTTAATGGCATATTCATTAATAACACTACACCTATGGTTATAAACTTATACTGCAGGAAGACCAAATAAAAGGGCAACCCAAGCTTTTGAGAACAATAAGGAATTCACCAGAGGATAGGGTTGTGCGATACAAAGGTGCATGACTCATTAAGGAAGAAAGGGATGCCATGCGAAAGTAGATCTGGGTGGCCAAACCGAGATCGATGGCACCAACAATTTCTAGATAGCAGAGTGACATTGTTAGGCCAAGAAAATGGTGGAGGAAGAAGGAGAGAGAGATCAGCATTGCTTATTGAGAGAGGGGTAGAGAGCAATGGAGCCCGGGTGGCTGAGTTAAGGACTACGGCGATCGTCTATCGACGTCTTCTGTGACATGGTTATGGAGCATGTGACGTATCTGGTGACCGCCATTGAGAATCAGAAGCTATTCGGCTTCCTTTGTGGCACGTGTTGGAGATCGAGATGTGACGGATCTGGGTGGTCTCACGATACGCAATGTGTTCACAGTGGAGAAGGACAAGTTGCTTGCTCTATTTTTGGGTGGATAAATAGGGTTGTGACTGTGGCTTTTGGGGGTGGTTTCCATGGTGTTTGGAATCGACGTGGTCTGGGTGTAAGGGAGGTTCATGATGGTTGCGTGGCAGTAGGAGGTTTGCTACGTGCTAGACGTAGGCATGAGGATAGCTAAACTTGGCTTCGGGCTTTACATCCGTGTGGAGCAGTTGGCGTGACGACAATTGAGATTTGTCATGAGAGATTTTTCTTGGGAGTGGTTGCAATGGTGTTGGGCAGTTCAAGGAGGTGGAGGGGTCGTGTGGATTAGCCAATTGAGTTCTTGTTCTCTCTATCGGGTTGCACATCCAATTAGTTGTTGTCGTGTAACTTGGTTTTTGGTGTTCATGTCTTTTGTTGACAAGGGAGGAGCTAGGTTCATAGGTAATGCCAGGTGCGTCAATTTTTGTGGTGCAGGAGTGGGCTTGGCAGTGTGAGGTGGTGGTTCACGGGTTAGCTGTTGTGGAATCGTCGGTTTGGTTATTGGACAGTTTCACAGAAGCTGTTGCATGGATAGTGCTACAATTTAGATGGAGAAAATGAGATTTAGATATGAGAGAGGGTGATCAACGTGCTCAATTGGAGTTGGTTACAAATTAGAGAAGAGATGGAGAAGGTGACGACAATTTAAAGCATTTAAGTACATTTATCATATTAATAAATAATAATAATAATAGTTCATACTAAAAACGAACAACTTATTAAAGACATAAAATTTGATAAAGTGATAATAGTAATAATAACAATAATAGAATTTTTATAATAATACGAAAATAGATAACAATTATTTTATGGCCTAATTTAGGATCGGATTGTTACAGGTAATGATATGACCATCCTCACACACCTTCACCTAACTTGGTGGAAATAGCTTGAAGATATTTTTGTTATAAATTGTTTTGAAAACAGAATTTGGCAAGGTTGTCTTGTTTGGTGGAAAAGTCAATTCTTCTAAGTGCTTGTCAGTCTACATTGATGAGAATTCTCGAAAGACCATACTTATAGTTACATACCACAAATAAGGGTGAAACGAATAGAGTTTGACTGAAAAGTGAGTTGTTCATTTTAACTTTTATTCAAACACAAGTTGAGTTCGACCTTTTCATCGAGCTAGATATTATGTTCGTGAATAGCTCATTTAATATTTGAGCTTGTTCATGAGCTGTTTCATTTTGATATAATAAATTATTTATATTATATTTTACAACTCTACCTATAAAATTTGACAAATAAGTTTTGACTTTTTGCTAATATATGTATAAAGTCTATATATACCTATATCAACGGTTATATTTGTAATGATTTGAGCCACATATTTAGTATTAGGAGCACCATTTCCTCTAATCTCTTGAAATATTAAAAATGTCCTTATTATAAATATAGAGATAATAAAATTAAAAATAATAAATAGGAAGTTATTAAAGTTTATACAAGTCGAGTCAAATTTTATACGAGTTGTTTCGTTTAATAATTTATGATCATTTTGTGTTTTTGAATGGTTCATTTGATAAATGAATTGAGTTGCATTTGAGTTTGACTGAGCTGATCTCATGTAGGGCTAAGTAAAAATTTAAAAATCTAGCTTTGCTCCGACTTTGAAAAATTGGAGTCGGAGTTGGATTTTTTTTTTCTCATTTTACAATCGGAGTCGGAGGTGTCGCCCGGACCGATTCCGACTGTTCCCTCCGACTCCAACTCTGAATCCGAATCCAACTTCGATATTATACATATATTATAAAAATATATGTATTTATCTATATATTAAATATATATACTAGCATAGTTATATATTTATATAACTAGAACTTATATAGTTAAATTCGATAATATACTTGTATGAACTACTTATTTTAAGGTAATATACTTATAATATAATATAAATAGACTAATAATAATTTAATATATGTAAGCATCATAGTAATACTGTCATATAATACTAATGTATAATAACACTAGTTTAATAACATATAATACTACGTCTAATATATAATTAAGTTAGAAATAAGTTAGATACTAGTATAATAATATGTAATACTATAGTATAATAACATATAATTAAACACTAACTTCAAGTCTATAATAGGAATAAGTTAGACACTAATATAGAATGGTATAATCAATAATGAGTTAATAACACGTACTATGGTATAATAACATGTAATGTTAATAATCAATACTACATTATAAATGCTAACAATTCTATTTAAACACTATAGTACAAGTCCATTTATAATAATGTTCAATAACTAGTAAATGTAAAACTAACTTATATTGTATAATAAAACTAGTCTAATAACATGTAAAACTAAGTCTAGTATATAATTAAGTTAAAAATTAATTAGACACTAGTATAGAATAGTTACTAGCAAAATGATTTAATAACATGTAAATTATGTAATACGATAGTACAATACCACGTAATTATTAATAATAAATATATTTAAACACTATAGTACAAGTCTATTTATAAATACTAACAATTATATTGAAACACTATAGTACAAATGTATTTATTATAATGTATAATAACACTATAGTACATGTAATACTAATGTATAATAATACTAGTATAATAAAGTTATTTAAATACTATAGTACAAGTCTATTTAAATAGTAATTGTTAATAATTAATACTAACAATTAAATTGAATGATGAAAAAATTAGAAAAAATCATAAATAAGAAAACTTATAGCTAAAATAAAGATTAAAATTTATTTAGGTTTTGGCTTAGGATTTAGAATTTAGGAAACAAAAAAGCTCAAAATAGGATTTAGGGGAAAAAATAGGGTTTAGAAGTCCAAAACCCTGGCAGCCCAGTCCAAAAACCAAGTAAAATTTTGATCAATGAAAAATTTCAACACATCCAAAGATCAAGTAAAACGGCATCGTTTTAGTGGGTAAAACGGCAGTGTTTTACGTTCTTAAGGTTTTACCCCACCCCCTCCCCTGGGACCTTATCTCATTCTTATACCCTTTCAGTTTTTTGCCTCTTTTCATATTTGAGTCTTCTCCCGTTGCTTTCACTGCCTATCCCTCGTTGTTGGCCACCACTGCTCATTTCCATCGATTCCTTCTCCACCCCCCCAATGTGATTATTTTTCGATTTAAATATTTGTCTCTCAGAAATCTCATTTTAGCCATTTCTCTTATCCTGTCACTGCCACCACTAATCTAAGTCTAGTCTAGGGTTTCTATGTTTCAAAGCTCTAAGTTTAATCCTAAGTCCCTCACTCTCGTCGGCCACCATTGCCCCTCGCCATTCACCGCTGATGCATAGTAAGAGTTTTATGGTTGATTTTTTATTTTGGGGTTTTGGTTTATTTTTTATTGTTGGTTAACTTTACTTTTTTTTTTTTGTTTCCAGATTTGGAATCTGCTTGAATCCCAAATACTTCTAGATTTTTGGTTCAACACAATCCACAATAAGTCTCTATCCCTCCACTGCCCCTCACCATGTTTGCTTGTGATTGGATGTTTGTTATCTTAGTAATCTATTAGGCATGAGTAGGTAGTAGGCACATGTGCACATACCCATGAGAAATTAAATTTTGTGTTGCCTCCAAGCTTGAATATTTTTTTTTTTTTATAATATGTTCACTAATAATTAAATTTGTTGATTTTGGAGCTTTACTTACAGATTTGGGGTATGCTTGCACCACAACTGTGAGTAATTATGGGCTACCTAATGTGTTTCATGTTTGTGAATGTGTTTCATGTGTTAAATTGTTTCATGTTAAATGGTAATGACTCATTTTATTGATAGTAATTGAAAATTGTATAAGCAGATCATTTTATTTAATTGGGTTAGCGATCACAAGGGGGCAACGAATAGAAATAAGTTGGAGGAGTGTATGCTTGATTGGGGCATTGAAAAATTTTTTATAATTATGGTGGACAATGCTACCTATAACGACTCCGCTATTGATTGGTTAAGAACACGGAAAATGGGAAGTGATGACTGTGTTACAGATCACGGGTTTATTCACATGAGGTGTATTGCACACATTTTAAACCTTATTGTTAGTGAAGGTTTTAGAATATGTTGATAACTTAGTTATAAGGGTCTGCAATTTGATTAAGTATGTGAAATCTTCTTCCCAAAGACTTAAAACTTTCAAGTCTTGTGTTGATAGGTCAAAAATTTCATGTTCTTATGTATTGTGTATTGACGTGTCTACTAGATGAAACTCGACTTATGTTATGTTGGATGTGGTTGAGAAGTATAAAAAATCATTCTAACTTCTGCTTGATGAGAATCCCTACTCGTGAGTTTATTTGTCTGAGGTTGAATTTATTTGGCTCCTATAACTTTAGAGGCTTTTGTGTGTGAGCAAAAATGGTTGAAGTCTACTCCTATATACTTGAGTCAAAGTTATTTGGATACAATTGATGATGCGAACAATTATCAGTTAGACTCATATAATATATTTAAAGAATTTTTTTTTATAATTTTTTTTATATACTTTGATTTTGTCATTTGTGATATTAATTTATTATACTTTAACATTTTAATGTAGAATTAACCACCAGTATGATGAGTAGACTACATGAAGATAATTAAAGTTTGAGCCTTAAGGTGCATTTGTGAAATTGTGTAACTGTTGTTTGTTCAGTTCTGTTTCATTATTTTTATAAATTTATGTGGACCTATTTTATTTCCTCACTTATGTTGTCCTATTTTCTTTGGACACAACTCGGAATAGCACTTGGAGTTTGGTTCTTTTGTTGTTAACTCGTTGGAAATTTGAAATGGAAATTTGGTTGAAACAAAAAACTTGTTTTGTTGTTGTTGTGTTTCTTTTATCATTAGAATGGAAACTTACAAAATGTTGGTTGTTGTAGTGGGAAAGAAATAAGATTATGATGGATGATAGATGTGGATGATTTAGATGATGGGTTGGTTGGATAATTTAGGAAGCTGGTTGTGTTTTAGCCCAACTTGGAATTGGAAGAAGCCCCCAATATTTGCTTTTGTTTGTTGTTGGAATGAGAACATGTAATTGGTTTTAATTTGTGTTTGTTGTTATGTAACTTATGTTTTAGTTTTGGCTTGTAAGCTGCAATAAATCACTAGGAATTATTGATTAGATGTAGTTTTAGTTATGTTTTTTTTAACTTGTAGTGAATGATTTAATTTTTCAGTTTTGGTTATAATTTAATAAAATTGAAGTAAATAGCAATGAATAATTTAGTTCTAGATTGTAACTCTTGAAAAAATTGAAATTTGAAAGTTCACACAAAATTCTTTTTTTTTAAAAGTCCAAAAAAACCTAAATCTGACTTCACTTCAATAAGTCGGAGTTTGAGTTGCATCAGAGGATACACAATTTGGAGTTGGAGGTCGGATTCGACCTCCAATAAAGTTGGAATCAGAGGTAGGGTATTTTGACTCTAACTTGGTCGGTACTCGAGATGTGACGAATCTAAGTGGTCTCACGATAGGGCATTCACGGTGGAGGAGAACAAGCAGCTTGTTCTGTATTTTGGGAGAATAAACAGTGTTGTGAGTTTGGATTTTGGGTGTGGTTTCCTTGGCGTTTGGCATCGTGGTGGTCTGGGTGTGAGGGAGGTTCACAATGGTTACGTGGCGGTGGGTGGTTTGATGTATGCTAGGCGTAGGCATGGGGTTGGCTGAACTAGGCTTCAGGCTTCACATCCGTGTGGAGACGTTGGTGTGATGGAGGATGAGATCTACCATGGGAGATGTTGCTCTGGAGTGGGTGCAATGGTGTTGGGCAATTCGAAAAGGTGGAGAGGTCGTGTGGAGTAGTCAGTTGAGTTCTTGGTCTCTCTACCAGGTTGTGCATCCAATTAGTTGTTGCCGTGTAACTTGGTTTGCGGTGTTGATGTCTTTCATTGACATGGGAGAAGTTGGGTTGGGTAACATCAAGTGCATCGGCTTTTGTGGTGCAGGAGAGGTTGGCTACAGTGGCATCTTCAGTTTGGTTGTTGGGCAGTTTTATGGAGGCTGTTGTATGAATAGTGCTACGATTTCAAGGGAGAAAATGAAATTTAAAGGGGAGAGAGGGTAATCAATGTGACGACGGTTTAAAGCATTTAACTACATTTATACTATTAATAAATGTAGTATGGCAACTCAATGTGGGCTAAATTTATGAGGGAAAAATATTGCAAAAAATCCCATCCATTTTAGGATACGGTTTGCTGGAATGCTTCTCCATCATGGAAGTTAATCTCAGCTTGTTTTTCGATAATCATAGAGCAATCAAGTTGGCAGATAAATAAGGCAAATATATGTTTCTAGTGGGAGAACTGGTCGGGCCTTGGCATTCTAGGCAAACATATTAGTATAATATATCAACCAAAATTGGTGCTATGGGAAATGATTAATGAGAAAGAGTGGAAGGACGATGCACTTACAGAGTTGCTAGGAACATAAAAGACTTAAAATATATGTTCAAAGGTAAAGTTGGGTAGGATTGATATGGATGACAGAGTGTATTGGAAGCCATCGAAGGGAAATAACGTTACTGTAAAATCTGGATGGGAGCTATACCGATCTAAGTTTGTGGAAGTCAGGTGGGCAAAGTTTGTTTGAGACACTATTATTCCTCTCAGAGTTTCTTTTGCATGCTGGAAAGGTTTACAAGGGGCGCTGAGTGTGGATACCAATGTACAACGTATGGGTATATCCTTATGTTCTGCTTGTGGGTGCTGTGTAAAGTTTAAGATTGAAACTCTGGATCATGTTTTGGGAGATGGGGAGTTCGCGATGAATCTATGGAGGAAGGCGTCTGATATGTTAGAGGTCAAGTTTGAGCAGTAGTATCATTGGAGGGATCAGTTGTGGTTCTAGATGTCTAGAGCCAAGCGGTCATCACAACTGGAACATTTACGAGGCATTACACCTGTGTTCATCGTATTGTTGTGGGTTTGGCGTTGTAGGTTGCAAATGGAGGCTAAATAAACATTGGTTCAAGCTTATTGGGAGCAATTCCTTTTTTAGTTGAGAGGCTTATCTATTAAAATGAAGAAGAAGAAAAGAGTTAATTGTAGTCATATTGATATTTTATAGAGGTGTCATATTCTAATTGTTGAAGTTTATAGTCATAGTCGTAGGCCTTAACTGTAAATTCTTATTATTGTTAGGCTTTAGACTAAGTTTTTTTTATTTCATTGGTTATGGTATTCCTCCACTAAAAGTGAGGTTTTCTTATGAATAAAACTGAGGAGGGGTCACTATTAAACATGTGACCCTAACTCTTTGGAAAAAAAAAACTCATTAAAGACATAGAATTTGATAAACTAATAATAGTATAATAATAACAATAATAGAATATTTATTTAATTTAATTTTTTTTTAAAAGAGAAGGAAGTCACATGTCCAATAGTGATTCATTCCTGAATTTATTAATCAATCCCTCACTTATAGTGGAGGAATACCATAAAAAAAATACATCACAAACGAATAAAAGACATTCCCAATTTATCTAAGTGAACTAGACCCCGAAGTTTACCATTCACATAATTTTCCTCCATAAAATCTTCTATTTTTCCTTTCGCTCCTTCATTTGTCAGAAAATTTGCCACCATATTTGCCTCTCCGAAATTATGATGAACCTGAGGCTGAAGCAAGCTTACCAGTACCTTTACTTCCTCTTAAAAGTCTCATAGATACCAATAATTACAAGTACCCGTGACCAACCAGCCAACCACTACCTTAGAATCAGACTCAACCAAAAAATTCCTCAATCCAAGAGCATGACACAGCCGTAATCCATCCAGTAAAGCACGACACTCAGCAATTGTGTTCGTTGCTTGTCCATAAAAATGAGTAAAACCAACCAAAACTTTCCCTTGTGAATCCCAAACAACACCTCCACCTCCAGACAGTCCTGGATTACCACAAGCTCTACCATTCACATTAAGCTTCAACATGCCTAAATCTGGCGACTTCCATTTTACTTCCATTTTATCAACTTCGGCACTTGGGAACGCACTGGAACAATGGGACAATTAAATCCTGCAGCACATGTAAATCTTGCACTTCAATTTTTCTAAACTGCCTCACTCTGCTAGTAACCTCCATTAACGTTACTTTCACTACGCGGATCATGCTCCACTAGTCATACGGCGCATCTTCCATCCTAGCTTTGCATTTGAATCTCCAAAGAGTCCAAGAAATAATAATAGGGAGTACTCCTTTGATCCAACCAACCTGAGAAGAGCCTCTTGCACGACCCCACCAGAAATTCATCACACCTTGCCAACTCCGGATACATGGTATCCGCACTCCACTACTTGCTGCAAAAAATCTCCACATTGATTTCGCCCCCTCTCTTTCCCAGAGTACATGATTTAAAGTTTCAATTTTTGGTTCCACACAACAGCAACATTTAGAACACAAAGGAATCCCCAGGTTCTGAACCACTGCATCCACAGGCAAAGCCTGTCTTCTCCCTTTCCAACACATGAACAACATTTTTGCTGGCACAAAATCCTTCCATAGCTATCTCCTCCATGGTCACACAACCCCTTGCTTTTGAATCAAATTCCATGCCGATTTCGTAGTGAACTTGCCATCCATAGAATGAATCTAGATGCATTTATCAGCCCCTTCCCTTAATCGAATTCATTCCTGCATTATTTTCTCAACCACAGGTGCTGCAACCAGATTTCTCAACACATCCACACTGCACCCATAAACATTCATCACCTCCCGCACCTTCAATTCCTTATTCCTAACCACCGGATTCTCCTTTGCCAAAGGCCCATCTCCCAACCAGTTATCATACCAGAACCGCACCTCCCCATTCCCAATCCGCCATCTTGAATTACATAAAACAATTGGCATTAATCGCATAACCCCTTTCCAAAATCGAGTTTCTCTTCCCAAGGACATGACCGAAGAGATGTGAACATTACCCACATATTTGGTGGAGAAAAAATCCGACCACAACGACCTTCCCATAATTAATTTCCAAGCAAACTTCATAAGTAAGGAATTTTAAACCTCCTCCAAATCTTTGATTCCCAGTCCACCTTTCTCTACCGGCAAGCAAATAGTCTTCTAAGATATCAATTTTCTCTTTTTGTTTTCCATGGAAGAATCCCATAGGAAGTTAAAGAAATTTTTTTTAATCGCCAACATTACCCCCTTTGGCAGGTTCATAACTGAGAGCATATGAATTGGTATGCTGTTGAGGACATGCTTTATCAAAATAATTTTCCCACCAAAGGAAAGCAATTTGCTTTTCCAACTTGCTAGTTTCTTTTGAATTTTGCCTAACAACAGATCAAACATTCATATTTATAATCATATGAAAATAGATAACAATTATTTTATAGACTAATTTAGGATCAGATTGTTATAGGTACACATTATTATGATATGACCCTCCCTACACACCTTCACCTAACTTGGTGGAAATGACTCAAAGGTATTTTTGTTATGAAGTCTTTTAAAAATAGGAATTTGACAAAATTGTCTTGGCGAGTGGAAAAGTCAATTCTTCTAAGTGTTTGCCAATTTACATAGATGAAAATTCTTGAAAGACCATACTTCTAGTTATATGCAACAAATAAGGGTGAAACGAATCGAGTTTGAGTGAAAAATGTGTTGTTCATTTAACTTTTATTCAAATGCGAGTCGAGTTCGACTTTTTCATTGAGCTAGATGTTATGTTCACGAATAACTCATTTAATATTTGAGTTTGTTCACGAGGTACTTCATTTTGATGTAATAGATTATTTATATTGAATTTTATAATTTTGTCTACAAATTTTGAAAAAATAAGTTTTAGTTTTTTGCTAATATCTATATAAAGTCTATATTTATACCTATATCGATGGTTATATTTATAATGATTTGAGTAATATGTATAGCATCAGAACATCAATTTCTCTAATCTCTTTAAATATTAAAAATACCTTAATTATAAATATAGAGAAGATACAAATGAAAATTATAAATATGAAGTTATTCGAGGTTATGCAAGCTTATACAAGTCGAGTCGAACTTTATACGAGTTGTATTATTTAATAATTAATTATAATTGTTTATGAATGGTTGATTTGAAAAATGAATCGAGTTGAATTTGAGTTTGACCAAATTGATCTCGAGCTCTCATCGAATAACTTTGCTTATTTACAACCCTAGCCACAAATTCAATAGATATGATATAGAAAGAAAATCTTCGAGAGCCATAACTCAAAATCTATCTCATGGCAAATCAGACCAAGAGAGCTTCATTGCCTTACTTGAATACATGCAAATATATTACAAATACAAAGTTTTGAGATCCATTGTTACATTTCCCTTGTAATGCAATGAAGGAAAACTTAAGGTTGCGTTTTGATGTTAAGATGAGTTGAATTGTGTTGTGAATAGTAATATTTTGTGAGTCTCATTGAGATGAGTTTAACTTTTTAAGGTTGATATGATCAGTTTAGCTTTTTAAGTTGAAATATATTAAATAGGTTGAGATTGGTTTAACTTTTTATTTTTATTTTTATGGGAAATTGAAAAAGTAGCAGATCCTATAAATGATTGGTTTGAAATGAGTTGAGTTTAATTCAACAACCAAACATAGTTGTTGCTATACAACACAACTAGTCCTTTGCAACATCACTCGCTTAGTACCATGAAGGCCACGTTGTTCTAGTTAGACAAAGAAATATGGATCAAGCAATTTACCAATAATATTAAAAAATTATATTTTAATAATATTTTAATTTTACAATATTTTTATATAATTTTTTCTCTATTCTTTTTCAAAACTTTATAAAATATTTTAATTCAAATCATTTCATTACTATTAACAAACGATCTGACTACTATTTATAAATGATCTCAACTCACTATCTAAACTAGCCCTAAGTGTGTCCATTTCTCTCTTTATAATAATATAGAAAAGAAAATACTAGTTTGCTGCCATGGACATGCCCCATAGGTTTGATCGTTTGAGTATTTTATTTAATTTTTTAATTTTTTTTCTAGAATGTTTAAAAAAACCACCACTAGTTATTTGTGTTTTTTTTTTCCTTAAATATTTAAAAAATGTTAAAAAAATATTTGGAAAAAAAAAAAAAAACAAAAATCACTAATCACACGCCCAATAGCATCGCCCATCTATTTAACCCTATATCTTTTAACAAATAATGACATTCTTATAAGTATTTTGAGAACTAATAAATTCTTGTACTAATTTCTTTTGTCCTTGATTAACGTAGAGAATAATTTGCTTATTGAAATAATTTTTTTTTTTTTGGAAAACGTTTAACCTACAACTATTTTTTTTATAATTTTTTATAATTATATATTAAATAGAGGATAACTTTATAAAATTAAATTTTATTTTCACTGAAGTGGCATTTTTACATTAATTAATTATAAAATGGATTGTAATTAATAAGTTGTATTACAAATGATATCCTTAGTTTTGGAGTAGATTCCTACTCTACCCTTTAGAAAATGATTTTTCACATGCATCAAGGGTGCTTGATGCTATTCAACATTTAGACATCTTTGGTTTATACACAAGAAAATTTGATCTGATCCATTAGATAGTAAATTTTTTTTCATTGTAAAATAGATCTAACATGTTACATTAAGAAAATTTATATTCCCAAACCAATGTGTAAGTCGCATCTAATAAAATGCTAACATGGCATAATTTTAATTTAAAGATAAATTTTAAATTTTAAATATTATAAATCAAATTTTACCATTTAAGTGATGTAAATAATAGGTTTTATATACCGGCTTAAATAGAATAAACTCTTACATTAAACCATCTTAGCGTATAAATTTTTTGTGCAAGATTTATATGTAGACCTAAATTATTTATTTCTACATTTCAAGTTTTAGCATCTTTACTTATACAAACTAACATGTCATATATTCAATAACTGACTTGCCTCATGTGCCACTAGAGTGCTTGTGTTTACTTTTTTTATTCACTATCATGTTGAAAATGCGAATCTACATCTTTTCAAGTTGTATTTCGCTATTTTCTCATATATTATTTATGTTTTTTATTATTTTCTTTGTTTTAGGTTAATAATAAAAAAGAAATAATCTCTTGGACATTTTGTCCATAGAGTGAAAGTCCTCTCATTCTATAGAGGGTGGGGGTTTTGAAATCTCTTCTTCAGACAGAGTGTGGTCTCTCAGACAGTTTGTCTGTAGAAAGTTCTAGAAGTTAAGATCATACCAATCACAAATGAATTTATATACTGATGAAGCCCCAATCGCGAGTAGTTAACTTGTAATTTGAATTCTTTTTTTTTTGTATATATCAGTTACAGCTGTAACTTCACTTTCATGAATAAATGAAATCTATCTCTCATAAAAAATAATAATAATAATAATAACTTGCTTGCCAAGTTAAATATCAATTTATGCACGCTCTTTTTACTAAACATTAACGAAATTAGATAATCACATGTAAACTTAGAGCTGGATTAAGCCGGCTCAATTCTTTGCTTCCAATCTTACCCCTACTTCAGTTAACCACTCCAAAAACTCCAGAGAAACAAAACATGGGCATAAGCGTACTTTCGCTATAGCCCGATTCATTGCTGATCAAAACACAGGGTGCTTCGTCCTCCATAGCTTTGTACGAACCTTCGATTTCGAACTCCAACTCATTCAAACCTAAAAAAATCCTATTAGGAACTAGTTTTTGAATCCCCAATCTCAGAATCATCACAGCTCGAGAAAAAGCATCTTCACTTGTAGCAAAATTGGAAAGGTATATACATATTTCTGTGTTTTAATAGAAGCTGATTTAACTTCTAGGGTTTCTTTTTTTTATTATTCGGATTTATTTGGGTAATTCAGGGTAGCATACAGCTTCTTTTTCTGGAGTTTTCTGTTGATTCAACTTTAGGGTTTCCTTTTTCTGTTTGCGATTCGTTTTTGGTTTCTGGGTTTTTATTTTTCGCTTCTATTTAATGAACTGAGATTGAGAGAAAAAAATCGAATAATTGAGAAGAAACAGTTCTTTCTAACTTAGAGTAACCAAAGTTCACGAGAAAATATTTAATTTTCTTTCTGAAAATATATTAGCATGATCGTAGGGAATGGAGGAACATAGAAAATCAAATATTGAGAAAAACTGGCAAATATTTGGTCGTGCTGTCATTGGGCGCAATTTGAATGTTGTGTAATTTAACCGAGGAAGTGAACTTGAGGAAATAGCCGCTCAAAAAAAAAAAAAGAGGGAATTTTATTTTTAAATTGAGGAAAGACCATTAACAAAAGTGTTACACTTACTGGTATTTACGTAATTATTTGCCCACGGATCTTGCAAGGTCAGTTTTGAAGTTAATGACATAGTTGTGGCATCTTTTTCTTAAATTAAAGGAGTATGATCAACCATGCCAGTTTGGGATAGTATTACCATATGTTATGTGTTGTGGTAGTAAAAAATTGCAGCCATTGTTTTGGAGTAGGCAATTGTGTATATCTTTCTTTCGGCCATTTTGGTTTTTAGTTTTTATTTATTTTTTAATTTAACTTGTTTTATTGCCAATATATTTAAGGAGACGTGATTAGGTGATAAGAGTACAAGGCATGAGTTTAATTATATATCGCTGGCATCGATCAACTGCGCAATTGTTTGTGTTTCTTGAACTATCTGTACCATCCTTGCTGGGAAAGGGGGGTTGTCAATTAGCAATGTCATTATTAACATTTCAAGTTTTGAGTTGAGGTTGTTGATTCCATTCTGTCTTGGAACTAATATTATAATAATTAAATATGTTTTGACATAGCTTATATTTTCTACATAAACAACACAAAGTATTCTAGTTATTTGTAATTCTAGGGTGTATGTTCTGTAGCTGCAAATGTAATTTTAGTAGGGGTATTTGCTAAAGTTTTTTTAAGCGTATCATAATTTTGGGGAACTTTTTGCTTGTTCCTAGTCAAGCATAAATTGACTTGCTTTGAATGACAATCTTCAAACAAGGTTGTGAGACTCTGAAATTGCTGAATGACTGGAGGATTAAAATTCTGATCCTTAATGTTTTGTCCCAATAGGGCTTGGTCTATATTGGATGGGTTTCTAATTTCTCCCTCTTGGGCGATGTTCATTAGAGGCTCTCTATTATGGGCTAGGTGTTTTCTCTTACACCCAATGTACTTGGTTACGCCTATCGATATTAATACATTTTTACTTATAAAAAAAAACCATTCTGATCCTTTATACATAAATTTCAGAGATAATATATTATGAGTCAATTTTTGAATTGGTTTGGGATGCATGTATAATGGTTAACTCAGAATAATGAAAAGATGCTGCAATTAAATCTCCTGGAGTAGGGAAATGACATGCTATTAAAAAGGTGAACTGAAAAGAGAACCAGTAGAAATTCAAGAAAATGTCGAAGATATGAATTGTTAGAAGCTAGCGGTTACGCCCCAATCAGTTGAATCCTAAGAAGATGAGTGTTGGTTTTTGCTATTATTTTTATTTATTTTTGGGGCGTCCATTAACAATTTCTTTATCTATCGTTATCTGTTTGTGTTGTGTGTATATTCCTTTATGTGGGAAGCTTTCATTCATCCACTTTAATAGACAGGACAAAATTGATCATATATATTAAGAGGCCATATTTCTATAGAGGTTATTCTAGTCCCTTGTGTTTTGGATCTAAGTCTTTATACTTGCAAGTTAGTATGGATGACACATCCTCCACACTGTCGATATGGCAAGATTTGATTTGCAAGAGAAGTTTAAAATTTTTTGTAATTTTTGAGAATACTAGAAAAAAAACATTTTCAGATGTGCTTTTATTTGAATTTTGTGACAGTAGATAGGTAAAAGGAGAATTTGCTGGGATAAAAATTTGTTGGGATGTACCTATCAAAAACAAAATTTGTTGGGATGTGTTTTGGATTAGGGTTTGTGTAAGTTTAGTAGAATTGAAAAGTTTGGATAAATTTTTTGTGAGGTTTTTTTGGGTTTTTGTGAAAGTCTTGGGCCATGCTTGGATATGAAATATTTTTGTGAAAATTTGAGAATATTTTTTTGAGATTGGGTTTTGGAAAAGGGGAGAGAAAATCTTGATACTTATATTTTTTTAAAAAAGTAAGTGTTGTATGGAAGCTTGTGAAAGTGAATAGGTAGAGTTGAAGAGTTATTTGAATATAACTTTTTAAGATTATTTTTAGTTGGAGCTGCTAAATTTGTATTGATTTTTGTGTTTAGATAATGTTTGGATAAAAAGTTGAAAAGTTGAATAAGAAAAGGTTGAGATTTAAAGATGTTTGGTCTGATTTAAAAAAAAAAATTGAATTTTTTTGAAAATGTTTGTTAAACCAAACACAGCCTTGGTTTTTGTGCTTTTTTCACATAAACTTTGGCAAATGGTTATTGTTATCGTTTAACTTGTCCTTATTTAATTTTGTACAAACTTAAAATTGTACCGGAAACGATGTCTTGATTGAATTCACGTGACTAACAGCTACTTCTAAGCAGTTTATCACTTCCCAAAAAGAAACTTAGGCAAATAATTATATCGTTTTTAGAAATAGCTAGTTTTTTTGGTGTTTAAAAGATGATCGATTGGAGTTCATTTTTAATTTATTTTTAAAAGTAAAGAAGATCTGAATTTTTTTTGGAAAACAGACATACCCTAAGGTGTTTAATATGTGAAGGCCGTACGTATCATGTAATTTGGATTTGTATTTGGTTTCTTCATTGCAGGGGACAGTGTTCTCATCAGGCAGTCATTGAAAAAAGTAGCATAAATTTGGCCTTTATGTGCATTACTACCACAATTTTGTCATGCACCACTGTGTTATCAAGGCTTGTAACACACAGGATGTTTGGAAACTAATTCAATGGCAACATCTAGCAAGTTTGATATACCTTCTGGTAGCCCGGATAGACCATTATACACCAGTGGGCAGCGTGGATCCCACATAGCTGCTACATTGGACAGATCGGTTAGCTTTCGGGAGAGCATGGAGAATCCTATTCTATCTTCCCTCCCGAACATGTCGAGAAGCAGTTCTACAGTAACACAAGGTGATGTTGTGAACTTCTTCCAATGCATGCGTTTTGATCCGAAGGTGCTGGCTGCAGACCATAAGTCTAGTCGGCAAGTGGACTTCAAACGTCATGTGAGTCTTGCACTTGGCNTCCCTAGGTTAGTTGTGCACTTGCTTATACTGTTCCTATTATTATTTTATGTATTCTGTGTTACTTTGGATTTTCTTGCTTTATATATTTTTATTTGGTGAACCAAATTTTTTATAACATGCATTGCCTAGATTTATATTCCTCCAAGATATGACTAACAGAATCTAATAAATATAGATGGATGTGCAGAGTAATGCTCTTGTCAGGCCATCTGGAGCTATAGATAGGGACAGGGAGATGCTAAGGCTTGCAAATGGTGCTGCAGTTCAGGCAGAGGATCGAACATTGCCTATTGGTGGTGACGGTTGGGAAAAGTCAAAAATGAAGAAAAAGCGTTCAGGAATAAAGCCAGATGTTTCTCCGAATACAATGTCAACTAAACCAATTGACGGCTACCGAGAAGCTAAACAGGGAATGCAACAGAGGCCTGTTGCTGATACCCGGTCTAGGTTAAGTAATGATTCCCATGGTTTCAGGTATGGCTTCTTATTAATATTCATGCATATGCCCATATTGACTTTTTGAACCCTTTGCATAATAACGTATGTTAAAAGTATCCAATTGGCTGTGCTGGTTCGTTTAGCTTCCATTTCTTTGTAGCTTCTTTTTTTCCCTCCTAGGAAGAAACTAAGGAAACTTTGTAACACCCCCTTCCCAAACAGGTTAGGAATGCCACTCTGTTTTGAGCTGTATCACAAGGACTTTTATTCTTATAAGGAAATAAATTTGCTATTTCAAATTCGTTTTGTTAATAGTATATATTTTATTGATTATACAGAGTGTTATCAATTTACACAGGGAGTATAGATGATAAACACCTAAACAGAAATAGAGAAAAATAAAAGAAATCCTGACACCTAGAAACCAATAAACAAAATTGAGCAGTCATCCATTGGTATAATGTTATAATGAAACGATCCTTGACTTCTGTCACTTTCTTCTCCCCTTTCTCTCCATAAGCACTACATTAAGCACAACTAGATTAACTTCCATAAAGTACCCCCCAAAAGCCAGCAAGCTTTGTTCTCCAACATGCCAAAAGATCCACCACTCTATTTGGCATAACCCAATCAAGCCAAAGATAGTGTTCCCAAGAGCAGTCACCACCTCAGAGTGATATAAGAGATATCATCTCCCACTACTCTTGCACTTAGTCCAGGGCGGCAGGCTCCTGTAATCCGGCCTGCCAGTTCAGTCTACCTGGCCCCCAAGGCTAACGGGTGAGCAGATAGCCTTAAACCCAAAAAAAAAAAAAAAAAATCTTGCAGGGTGCTGGTTGGGTTTTAACCCGTCCGGATTTTACTAGCCTGCCCAACTACCTATATATACCTAAAACCCTTTTTTTTATTTATTTATTTATCCCCAACTCATTGTTTTCCCTCCAGCTGCCATACCTTATCTCATTCTTCTGGCAGTTTTTTCTCCTTGTCTTCTTCTTCATCTTCTTCTCCATGCAGTGACCACCGCAAGACCCAAGGTTGTAGGTATATTATACCATATTAATGTAATGCTCAACTGCCAAACAACTTGATGTTAAGGATTATCCTAATAAAATCTCCATTAGGATGTTGTGACCTTTTGGCTTAGCAATGGTGATCAGTTAACTTTCTGGGAGTTTTTAATAGAATTGAGGCCCGTAATCTGAATTATGGCAAACGAAATGGTACTTTCCTTGAGGCTTTTGCCTCATAGTATAGAGGGGAACAGGTTTCCCTAAAACATAGCATCAAACTTACTATCAGGGGAACTTAGATGTTAGGGTCTCTTCTTCAAGTGTCTTTCTTTGGACATTAACTCAAACCCTTATAGTTCGGATTAATTTAAATTTTGACAATTATCGTTTGTAGTTTGTTATCTAAGAGGTGATATCAATATTTGTCTTTATATAGGCCAGGAGTGCTGAATGGAGCTTAAATTTTGGCGATTATCGTTTGTAATTTGTTATCTAAGAGGTGATATCAATATTTGTCTTTATATAGGCCAGGAGTGCTGAATGGAGCTGTTGGAGTTGGAAAATCAGACGGTATCTTACAACAGACTGGCTTGGGCATGCGTTCCTCCATCCCTAGGACTGACCCTGACTATGGTTCCCTTACAAATGACAGAAGAGATCGTCCTATTGGTTCAGATAAGGAAAGGTTGAACCTTAGAGCCGTCAATAATAAGTATGTATAGCATCTTTATTTTCTTGAGTTTTTTTGGGCAATTTTGTCTTATGGTATAATTGCAAGTGTTTCATATGCTAATTTTCTTTTTCTTCTTTGGAGACTTGTTCCAGTATTTTTTGTTCAGTGAGCCTTTAGTTTTCCATTGAAAGCCCCCTTTGCTGACACCTTTTCTCCCTGTTAAGTATTTTGCAATAAAGTCATATAATTATTTTCAATCTCTGCTTGTGCAATGCCTAGGACAAATGTTCGTGATGATTTTAATTCAGCCAGTCCTACCTCAAACACAAAAATGAATGCATCTATTCGGGCTCCAAGATCCAGTTCAGGTGTTGCACCCAAGTTGTCGCCTGTTGTACATAGGGCAACTGTTCCTAATGATTGGGAGCTTTCTAATTGTTCAAACAAGCCACCTGCTGCTGTTGGAGCTAATAATCGAAAACGCACGGCATCGGCACGGTCTTCATCCCCACCTGGTGCCCACGGGGCCAGCCAGAGGCCACAGAAGATTTCCCGAACGGCAAGACGTACAAATCTTGCTGTTCCAATTGTTTCGAGCAATGATGAAATTCCTGCTCTGGATACTGGACCTGATGTCTCAGGTAATGACATTGGGTTGGGATTTGCCAGACGCTTGCTGGGCAGTTCCCCTCAGCAAGTAAAATTAAGAAGCGATCCTCTGTCTTCAGCCACCTTATCTGAAAGTGAGGAGTCAGGGGCTGTGGAAACTAAATCCCGAGATAAGTGCAGAAAGTCTGATGAGATAGATGAGAAAGGAGGACAGAATGTACAAAAGGTGTCCACTCTGGTCCTGTCATCTAAAAAGAATAAGCCAGTTACTGGGGAAGACCTTGGAGATGGTGTTCGGAGGCAAGGGAGGACTGGGCGAAGTTTTACTTCAACAAGGTCTCTCATGCCAATGACAGTTGAGAAGGTTGGCAACGTGGGAACAGCAAAACAGCTTAGGAGTGCAAGGCTTGGTTTTGACAAGAGCGAAAGGTCAAACATTTTCATCTTAGATATGTTTTCTGTTTTTTTTCTTAACATGTTTTCTCGGTTTCTATTCTAATAATGCTGGGCCATTTATATCGCAATCTAATTGTTTCATGGAATCTTTTTGCTCAGCAAGGCGGGTCGTCCACCAACGAGGAAACTTTCAGACCGGAAGGCCTATGCACGTCAAAAGCATACAGCCACTAATACAGCAGCTGATTTTCTCGGTAGTTGATTTCCTGAGAAAATATCTATGAACCCTTAATTTTCTGTGGTTACTTTTTTCTTTTTTCTACACTGACCACTTTTGGTTTTTTCCTTATTTAGTTGGGTCGGATGATGGGTATGAAGAACTATTGGCTGCTGCAAATGCTGTTACTAATCATGGTAATGTTCTCAATAAAATTTTGTATCCATCTTATGCTCAAAATTCATGTAGTTGGGTTAATTTATTTTTTGTTACTGCAGCTCGTGCCATTGCCAGCCCTTTTTGGATGCAGATGGAGCCATTTTTAGGTTTCATATCCGACGCAGACATATCTTTCTTAAAGAAACAAGTAATGGACCACCTTTCCATATCCTATAGATTATATGAGATTAAAATCTTGTTGCACAGGATGATGATTTTAATGTGCTATGGATAGGGTGCAGCATTGAAAATGTGTTACAATGCTGCTCCTCTGGGAATTTGCTATATATGGACTCGTCTTTTAAGGATTTTTTAGTCAACACTGCATTACTTACCCCTCCCCCCCTCCAAAAAAAAAGAAAAGAATATCAAGTTATGAATATTTTGATGTATAGGGTTCAAGGCATAGGATTGCTATTTTTATCTGAGGTAAAATCCTCTCATGGTTATCAACTATACTAATTTTCTAATTTGTTTTCATCTGTTAGGGAAATCTTGATTCTGCTGCTACACCAACTCCACTCCATTCTAATGTTGTTGGTTGCAGTCCTGTTCCTAATGGATATGTGTTGATTGAACATGAGATAGATATGGGGCTTACTAGATGCACCGAACTGGTTGCAGAACATTTAGTACCAGGTACAGGGGATCATAGTGTGATTCCCTTATGTCAGAGACTCATAGCAGCTCTAATTTCAGAGGAGGATTGTAACACTGGACTTGAAGACCTGAAATATGATGAATATGGTACTGAGTTTGAGCTCGATGGAGAATTGGAATCAAACAGTTTGAATGACCGGTCGTTACTTGGCTTTCAGTTTGTTGGGTCTACTGCTTTTAATGGCTATGCTATAACTGGTAAGGTAGAGCCTGATGAACATGAAAGCAACATAATGGGCACCATAAACACAGGGATGCACTCAAGTGTTGGTCATTCCCTAAACGGCTTACATTCGGACCAGTCGATGATGCCTAGCATGGCCTGCTCAGAAACTCAGTATGATAATATGCAGATAAATGAAAAACTTCTCCTGGAGGTTCGAAGTATTGGTATTTTTCCAGAACCTGTGGTAAGTTACTAATAATAGAATTATTGCATGGGATTTGCATTTCTTTTGTTCCCTCATATGGTAGGTAGTTTTTTTAAAGGGTTAAGTGCATAATTAGTCCCTGAGTTTTACACTGTCATCTATTTACTAATGTTTTAAATTTGATTTGATCCTGGGGTTTAAATTTTTTTTTCTCAATTTAGACCCCCCATCGAATTTTTAGTAGATTTTCTAATGGAAATCTAATGTGGCATGCCAAACGTGGCTACAAAATGATAAAACATTTGAAAACATAAAATCATTTTTAAAAAGTAAAAAAGCAAATATTATATTATATATGTTTTAAAAAGTTTAACATTTTTCAGCCACTTGGCATTGCACGTCAGATTTCTGTTAAGAGTAACAAAATCTGATAAAAGGTCTGAAAAAAAATAATTACAGACATGGGGACCAAAATTATTAAATTGAGAACATGAGAAGCAAAATGATAATGGTATAAAATCCAGAGATTAAGTACTTTAGCCTTTTTTAATATGGATCACATTTCTCTTTTCTGGAGATGCTGGAATGTTTTACGTCATGCTCTTTTAGCTTTGTTTTTAGGGGCTGTCAATGGTTTTATTGATCACATGTTCTTTATTATTCAGCCTGACATGGCACTGATGGAGGATGTAGGAATCGGTGATGAAATCAGCATATTAGAGGAGAAGTACCAGGGACAGGTATTTGATACCATTGCAAAAGCCCTTAATTTTTTGTTGTGTTCATTTTGAACTTCCCATCCTCTTGAGGTTAGTATCGTATATTCATTAATCATTTTAGTGGGTGTGTGCCTATGCCTATTTAGTTGGACAAGTTGAGTTGGGAATGTACTTACAGGAAGAAATCTCTAATTTGTATGCCTCATATAGTAGGGCAATGCCTTTTGATTATTAATAAAGTTCAACTGATAAAAAGAAAAAGTATCAGGAAAAAAGTCAGAAGAAAATTTTTGGAGTTCGAAATGAAGAATATTGATGTTGTGTAACCTCTAGCTAGGCGTTTCTTCATGTATACTTCTTGTATACCTAGGCTTGGCCTATTTCTATGAATATAATATCTATGATTACCTATCAGAAAAAAAGAAGAATATTCATGTTGCATGTACCATGAAATTGTTTGTAGTTGAAAATTTCATCTTGCAATGACCTAAATTGTATTCTCAAGACATTCATCCTAGGAATTTATTTGTTGATTCATTAGATTTCGAAGAAGAAAGGCGTACTAGAAAGACTGTTGAAGTCTGCCTCAACCATAAAAGACCACCAAGAGAAGTAACAATTCTATTCTTTATTTTCCGATAAATTTTCTTGCTTTCTTTGACTTGTGCTTTTGTCCATCACGGTGCAAATAAAAACAATGTATTCTCGTGTAGGGAGTTTGAAGAACGTGCCCTTGACAAACTTGTTGGAATTGCCTATGGAAAATATATGGTAATCTTCTTAATGATCATTTCCTCCTTTCATCTTTTCTTTATTATTGCATTTTTCTTGTTTGCAAATATTGATATAACGACTTTTCTGGCATAATTAAGAGCTAAAGTGACACAATGAGAAGAATAAAAGGGACAAGAAAAAGGCTTTACTGCAAAGTTATTATTATGTCTCCTTGTGTACTTGGGCTTTGCCTACTTTTAATGAATAAAACTTCTTGATTACCTATAAAAAATAAGTTATTATTATGTTGGCGGCCCTTGAAAGCAAGGATTGGGATATTTAAACCTTCAGGTTGGACTATACAGAACAAATTAGAAAGTGAAAGTTTTGAGTGTTTTAAACCTTCAGGTTAGGGCTGAAAACTGACACTATCGGTGCGGTTTTGGTCCAAAACCGAAATCACACCGATAGTTTTTTAAGGGGGTGGTGCTAACCGAAACCGGTTGGCAGAGACAGAGAGAACCAACAATTTCTTACAGCCAGTACCGATCGGTTCCACAGTCGGTCCATCTGTTGCTCACCCATCCCCAAATTCACATCACAAATTCAAACCAAATCAACCAAAATTCACTACAAATTAAAAATTTCTCAACAAAATCACAAATTCATAACAAAAACTTTGGAGGAGAGGTGAACAGGAGAGATGAGAGGAGAACGAGAGAGCTCGGCCTTGAAGAGACGTTTCAGAGAGGAGAGATCTTGGAGAGGTGAAACCATGAGGGACATGCCGAGGATGAGTCTGATGAGAGATCGCGGAGAGATGAGAGCCAGGCCAAGCTTCGAGCGGCGTGAAGGAGGAGGGGAGGGGAGGGGAGGGGTTATTAGACCCTAGAGCTAAACGATGTTGTTTAAATCACTTAAGTGAAACGACGTCGTTTTACTTATAATATATATAAAAATATATATATTATATCGGTCGGTTCGTTGGTTTAAACCTGGTTTAGACCAGGACTTAATTGGCCGACGTTGGTATCTTATATTTCCTACTGCCGGCAGACCGGTTTTCCACCGGTTCCGGCCGGTTCTTGACTCCGGCGGACGGTTCCAGTTGGCGACGGCTGGTCCCATCGGTTTCTGTACACCCCTACTTCAAGTACATGTTTGACAAGGTACCCATATCACTACAATTCTTGGGGTAGCATCTTTATATTTTTTACGAGTATATCTTGGAGTAATATATCAACTGCTGGAAGGTTTCCTGAAATTCATCAACTAAGGATGATGTTGTCCCTATCCATTTTTCCTTCTTTAGAGCAACAATATTGTTGACAAACGTTTTTCTTTGTGAAGATGAAAATCGTATTGTTCATATGGAGAACAAGGATGGGAAAAGGGAAATGCAATATATTTTATGTCTCAAGAAACCTTTTAGCTGTTCTTTTTAATGCAAAAATGTCTGCCTAATGGTATAGTGCATAATGTTTTGAATACCGTACTGGATGCCGTACCGGTGAAGGCACTGGAACGAAATATTTTGGTACCGGTACCGTTTCGTGTACCGTTTCGGAATAGTCGATATATGAATAAATTATATATAAATATATAGATATATAAATTATAAATAACCTAGTTTGAATTTGGGGTAAAAAAATGAACTTGTAGTTTGAAAAAATGAAAAAAATTAAAATTAAAATTAAAGGCCGAAATATCGGCCGGTACGGCCGGTATTTCGACTGGTACGAAACACATAGTGTACCTGTACCGGACTGGTGGCTAGTACGGAAAATACCGGCCGGTATGGTACGAAATTAAAAACAGTGATAGTGCAGCCATCTTGGAGTAGACATGTTGCTGGCAATTTAGGTTCCAGGCCCTTGGCTTTGGGTAGAGGTGTAGCTTGTGTCATCTGCTACGAACATCTTGGGCCTGTATACTAGCAATTGAACACCCACCCCCCCAAGGGAAGATGTTTGTGATAAGATAACTGGAGGTGGCGATTTGTATTGGGTCATCTAGGTTCGTGTCAGGTTATAAAGGAGTCAATCCTAACACAACCGGATAAGTTAAGGTGTCAGTCTAGTTCGTGTTGGATCAGCTTTCTTTTTACAGTCCATAATCAGAGACACTCTCTCAAAGATCTGCTTCAATGATATCACTATCATCTAATTCTCCATGAAATATTTTCTCAATTGCTTCGCCGCTCATATGCACACATCAATACAATAGAAACATTCATAAGATCGGGAGTATATTATAAATTCGAAAGGTTTAAATATATAGGAATTCTTCAAGTATAGATTGGGTTACTCAAAATAAACCAGTTCAAGTTCCTTATTGATGGAGGCGGCATGAAATGGAGTGGGCTTCAACTACCCTTTGCAGTCGTCGATGAAAGATATTAGGATGGGGGTTCTTCAATTTTTTTGGGTTTTGATCTTGAGTATTTAGGATTTGAGGGATATCAGTCTAAGATTCACCAAGGGGTTGGCCCAAGTGGTGAAGGCTTTGGTCTTGGAGTATCACTCCCTTCAAGGTCCAAGGTTCAACACCTCATAGGTGCAAACAATTCTTTGGGGCACACCCCTTAGTGAAAAGCCAGCGACTTAACCAGCCGTGTAGGAAAACTTCCAAGGGTGCAGTGCACAGGACCGGAATTACTCTCCAGGGGTGAGTCCGAAGGGTACTTGCCTTGGAGAGGTTCCCCGACATATAAAAAAAAAAAAAAACTAGAAGGTCAAAAGGGCTTTTCACAATTGAAATTTTCGCTTTTCAACATTTGTGTATTTTTTGTCTGAGAATTCTGATAATGTGATTGGTTGTTTTGTTACTTATATAAAAAAGAAAATTATTGGTTGTTTTGTATACTCATCATTTGTTTAGTTATGTGATGTCTTGCTGTTTGCTTTCTTGTGTAACCTTTTTTGCATTTCTAATTGAGGACATCTATTATCTTTCTTCTTTTTTAAAAAAAAATGTCATTGTGCCTGATCTGCTTATCATGCCTTAGATAATCAACAGTGAAATGCTGCTGTAGTTCTGTTTCAGAAGGTTCAATTGCATACATGGTAGATTAAGTTTAATAAAGTTTCTGTTTTATAGACTTATCGGGGTCCTCATGGCACTGGTGGGAAGAGTTACAGTAACAAAATGGCCAAGCAAGCTGCATTAGCATTTGTTAAACGGACATTGGAACGTTGTCATAAATTTGAGAATACAGGAAAGAGCTGCTTTAGCGAGCCCTTATTTAAGGATAGATTTCTTTCTGGGTCTTCCAATCTTGATGGCACCCGACCAGCAGATACTAGCACAGAGGGTGAACCAACCAAACCATATGCCTCCATCCGTTCTCTTGAAGGTAGGTTTTCTGGTATTTCCTTTGGTGTTCAAGGGCAAAACAGTGACAATCTGCCTAATATTCAATGCATCTTTAAACATGTATTTTTCATGTCCACCGTGATCTCATGGGCAAAGTGTTTGGTTGGGTTTTTGCAGTCTACAGATTTCTTCTGTCCCTTTTGTTTTGTGGTCTGTGGCATGATTCAGTTGTTGATTGTTATTTTGTTTTTCTGCAGGTTCAGTGGGTTCGCAGCAAAGCCCTTCACAATTTGTTCAGAATGCAGACAACCATGATATTAACAACGTGGATGTGCTTTTGCCTGTAAATCACTTATCTGAACAAACCACTGGTAAAGAAGATACATGGTCAAACAGGGTGAAGAAGAGGGAATTGTTGCTTGATGATGTTGGTGGTACTATTGTTACTTCAAGTACCCCTTCAGGCATTGGCAGTTCTCTATTGAGCAGTGCCAAAGGAAAGAGAAGTGAGAGGGACAGAGATGGAAAGGGACACAGCAGAGAGATGTCATCTAGAAATGGTACTACTAAAATTGGTCGAGCTTTATCCAATACCAAGGGGGAAAGGAAATCTAAAACAAAGCCTAAGCAGAAAATGGCTCAGCTATCTGTTTCTGTAAATGGCCTTGTCAGCAAGATACCAGAGCAATCCAAACCAGCATTACCTTCTGTATCAAAGTCAAATGAAATTACTACAAGTAGCAATGTCAAGGAAAAAGATGGGTTTGGCTTGGATGTAATGGATGACCCTGAGTCTCTTGATTTATCGAATCTACGTATACCGGAAATAGATGTACTAGGTGTGCCTGATGATCTTGATGGGCAGGGCCAGGATCTGGGTTCTTGGTTGAACATTGATGATGAGGGTTTGCAAGATCATGACTTCATGGGTCTTGAAATTCCGATGGATGACCTTTCAGACTTAAATATGATGGTTTGAAGTTGCTTTCTTTGTATAGTCTTGTTCATTATACTATTGACACACGAAACAAAGTCGCTGTTGTCAAGAAATGACCCGTTACCTGAAATAGTCATTTGGCTATCAGGTTCACAAGTAGGTTATATAAATTCTTTCCCAGACTCTTGCACAAGTTGATTTTCGAGTGAACCTTTCGGATGTTTTGGATTTTGCTCCTGTATTAAGTTGGTGACTTCAGACTGTAAATTTTTGTTCAAGGTACAAGTTAGTATGTCCTACAAATTATCTCGTAGCAAACAGTAGACTCTGGCTGTAGCTGTCACAAATGAGAGAGCAATGCCTCTTTTATTGTACATACATTTTATATTTCGAATAAAATCAGCTTTTTGTTCCATTTACTCCTGGCTGAATTGCTCGTATTTTGAGGTATTTCTTTCTTTTCATACCTTTCTATTATGATTCCTTATGGATAATATACCCCGAGGGGTTGGCTCAAGTGGTAAAGGCCTTGGATTTGGGGGTATGTTCCCCCCAAGTCTAAGGTTCAAATCCCCTTGGGTGCAAACAATCTCTAGGGGCCATCGGACTGGGAGATTTTTTCCTTGAATTACCTGAGGTGCACTTGCGGGAAGCTCCTTGCCAAGGGCCTGTGCACCCCCGGAATTAGTTGGGATGCTGTTCTTGGACACCAAGTGCCAAGAAAAAAAAAATGGTGGTGTCTCTGATTTTTTTCTCCTCACCATGTTTCTGTCCTACTTTGTATTACTCTTGATGTATTTTTCAGGTTTCTGGTTTGCAAGCTGATGGTAACATTTTTCTTACTATCTTTGTTCTTATTTTCTTCTTTAAAAGTCTTATGCTGTAGATTTGGATTGTTCATAAGCTATGTTTTTTTTATTATTATTCTTATGTGTAGGTCATGCCCAGTGGCAGGAAGTAACATATGTCATTGTAATAGTTATGACTCAGGGCTTCTATCAAGCTCATGATGATTGGTGGGGACCCTTTTCAGGAATTAGTTATCCAACTTGGAGTTTCTTGACTGGATTTGTTTTTCACCTGATTAGGTCGCCGTCCCTAATCACAAGCAGTGTTATATGGCTGAGGTACATCTCTAAGCCCTGGCCTTCAGTCAACTCAAATCATGTTTTTGATTCATTCTGAAGTTTGATCTGTGTTTCATTGAAAGCATTATTTCTATGCTTTAAGGCAACAGATTTAGATTGTTCCTAGGGCACAGGGAATTGGATTTAGAAGTATTGAGGCTCATCACTTGAAATTATCTATGCTCAAATTGACGATTGGTTCATTCTTAAGGCTTGCCTTATGTATTGTTGGCTGTTGTGCCTTGCCAGAAACTGGCTTGTTGCTTCAGATTGAAACTGGAAAGCATAAATTCTGGTACTCTCTTCTGTTAATGCTTGATAGTTTATTTGATTTGGTTCTCATTTTCCAGTGGTGCTGGAAGATGGTTTTTGGAGGATCTAATGCATTGCTCTAAGTCTGCCTCTTACCGAGTCCATTTCGAGCTTCATAATAAATGGTTTTCATTTTTGGTGAGCTTTAGTTGTGACTTGTATGTGTGGGGGCGTTGGCCTGTTGACCAGGCTTTCGTGGTGCTTGTCTTGATCTAGGGCAAAATTTCCCAGGAAATATGAATTATTATTATTATTTTTGTTTTTATTTTTGGGGGCAAGACATATGAGTTATTATTGCCTTCAATATACTCTAGTAATTTTATCAACATCTTTTCTATCTTGAATTGTACGTAGGAAAATGACGAAGATAGTCATTTTTACAGTTTGGTAGGTTTGGATAATGAGATGAGAATTTTTAGTTTTAGATGAAAGTTTAAAATATTATTTTTTAATATTATTATTGTTTTGAGATTTGAAAAGGTTGAATTGGGATATGAAAAAGTTGAATTGTTTATTATATTTTGTGTGGGAATTTAAAAAAGTTGTAATGATGAGATGAGATGCGAATTTTGTGTCTCATCCCACTTGACAAACCTGCCCATATTTTAAATGTAAAACATTTTCATAAAACAGAGTTGTAAGAGAGTATCATTATTTTACAAAAAAAAAATCCCTCCATTTAACCAGTGTTGTAAAAGAATAGCAAAAGGTTGCATCTCTTTCATTACTCTTTTACAATGTATATGCCAAGTTGATCAAACAGATGAAAGAGGCTGCAAAACGTGTGTGGACATCGTAGTAGTAATTTTATTTGTTTTGTTTAGTCTGGCGATGGGCATAGAAGACTACCTCCATTATTACTCTAGAATGAGAGAGTAATTTGTAGGAATTATTCTCATTAAATTCATAATATAGGTACAAGGCAATATATATAGATTACAGCGGAAGAGAAAAAGGAAAGAATAAAGTAGGAAAGAATAAATTAACTGCTAACTTATAAGGAAACTAAATCTCCTAGAATATTCACACATTTACAGCCAATATCTCCTAGAATACAGCAGAGTTGACTAGGCAGATTTTGGAAACTTTCCAACACTCCCCCTCAACCTGGTTTGAAGATGTCTTCCATAGCCAGCTTGCTGATTAAGTTTTCAAACTGTTTCTTAGGCAGCTCCTTTGTAAGTATGTCTGCTACTTGCTCAGCTGTAGAAATATAGGGCAAACAAATTACCCCACTATATATTTTTTCCTTGATAAAATGCTTGTCCACCTCCACATGTTTTGTTCTGTCATGAAGAACTGGATTGTGAGCAATAGCTATTGCAGCTTTATTATCACAATACGGTTTCATTGGTAATGAACTAGCAACTCTCAACTCTTCCAGCAATCTTTTAGGGCTGGTTTGGGAGTAGAGATGAGAATTTTGTGTTTTGTTTTAGAGTTTAAAATATTATCTTTTAGTTTTGAGATTTGAAAAAGTTGAATTGGGATTTGAAAAAGGTGTATTGGGATTTGAAAAAGTTGAATTATTTATTATATTTTGTATGGGGATTTGAAAAAGGTGTAATGATGAGTTAAGATGAGATGAGAAATTTTGAGAATTTTCGGTTTCCAAACCTGCCCTAATCCATAGTGCTTCACAAATTCCATGAGCAACAGACCTAAACTCAGCCTCTGCACTATTCCTTGCCACCACATTCTGTTTCTTACTGCGCCATGTTACTAAATTTCCTCCAACAAAGGTGTAATAGCCAGAAGTTGATCTTCTATCAGTGACACTTCCAGCCCAATCTGCATCAGTGTATATTTCAACTTGTAAACTCCCATGACCTCCAAACAATAAGCCTTTACCTGGAGTCCCCTTTAGGTACCTTAGGATTTTGTATACAACATCAAAATGTTCAGGTCCTGGTGAGTGCATAAACTGACTTACCACACTTGTTGCAAAGGCTATGTCAGGCCGTGTGTGAGAGAGATACAAGAGTTTTCCTACCAATCTTTGGTATTGTTCTCTATTGATTACTTCTTCAGGTTTAGCTGGTTGGAGTCTTAGATTAGGCTCTATAGGTGTTTCTGCAGCTTTACACCCTAATAAACCTGTTTCTCCAAGTAAATCAAGAACATATTTTCGTTGGGAAACAAATATACCTTTCTTTGACCTTGCAAACTCCATGCCAAGAAAATATTTCAAGTTACGTAAGTCTTTGATTTCAAACTCCTTAGCAAGAATCTTCTTTAATCTGCAAATTTCATTGCTGTCATCCCCTGTCAAAATAATATCATCAACATAGACAATAAGTATAGCTACTTTGCCTCCATCAGTGTGCCTATAGAATAGTGTGGTCAGCTCGACCTTGGTAGTAGCCGTGACTCTTTATTACCTTCCCAAAGCATTCAAACCAAGCTCTAGGAGATTGCTTGAGTCCATATAAAGAATTCCTCAATCTGCACACTTTCCCCTTGCCTTCTTTGCCTTAAAATCCTGGTGGTAGATCCATAAAAACTTCATCCTCTAGGTCTCCATTTAAGAAGGCATTCTTCACATCTAATTGATACAAGGGCCAGTTTGAATGGACTGCTAGGGATAGTAACACACGGATTGAGTTCATCTTGGCTACAGGAGCAAAAGTTTCCTGGTAGTCAATTCCATATGTTTGAGTGAACCCTTTAGCCACAAGTCTTGCTTTGTACCTCTCTACACTACCATCAGCCTTGAATTTGACTGTAAATACCCATTTACAGCCCACAGTCTTCTTCCCTTATGGTAGATCACCAATTTCCCAAGTGCCATTAGCAATTAGTGCATTCATCTCTTCTTGAACAGCCAATCTCCATTTCGGATGATCCAAGGCTTCCTGAATGGTTCTTGGAATAAACAAGTGGGAAATATTGGATGTAAAGGCCTTATGAGTATCAGAGAGTCTATGATATGATAGATGTTTGGCAATAGGATGTGTGGTGCAGGTTCTAACTCCTTTCCTAAGGGCTATAGGTAAGTCTAGATCAGCAGAATTGTCTTTAAAAGAAGCAAGAGTTGAAGATTTATCTGGTGTATTGGAAGGACCAACTTGTAAAGGTGATGATGATTGGCTTTGCTCCGGATTGGAAGAAGGATTTCTATTATTCTGACGATCTCTTCTTCTAGTATAAACACGAAGTTCAGATGAGGTAATATCTGGTAGTATTTCTCCCCCTGGTTTTGAATCACTTATGTCTTGTACAGGTAGACTAGGAATTCCATTATTTTTACTAGATAAATTTTCTGTTTCCTGACCTTTTAAAGGAGTATGGATGTTCATGTCAATGTCAATGAGAACATTAGGAAAAAGATTAGAAGTTTGCCAGATTTCATCTTCACTTTTCTCTTTCTCCCCTTGAAAATAGTTATGGCTAAAGTAAGGCTGTTTTTCAAGGAAAAAAAACATCCATACTGATGTGAGTTTTCTTTGTAATAGGGTTAAAACATTTGTACCCTCTTATTAGGAGCATATTCGAGAAAAACACATTTTTCTGCCCTAGGGTCAAGTTTGGACCGAAGATGGGTAGGTATATGAACAAAAACAGTACACCCAAAAACTTTTAGTTGTAAATCTGGTGTTACTCGACAAGTAGGGAAAAGCTCATTTAGGCAGGCTAAATGAGTGATGTATTTTAAAACACGAGTAGGCATCCTATTAATTAGATAACAGGCAGTCAAAATAACATCACCCCATAAATATTTAGGAACATGCATAGAAAACATAAGGGCACGTGCAACCTCTAATAAATGACGATTTTTCCTCTCCGTAATACCATTTTGTTGTGGGGTGTCACGATAAGTAGATTGATGTTGAACACCTTTGGCTGACAAAAAAGTTTCTAAACATTTGTTAAAGTATTCAATGCTATTATCACTTCTAAGAATACTGATTTGTGTTTGGAACTGATTTTCAACCATATGATAAAAATCCTTGAATAATTTTTCAACTTCAGATGTATCACTCATCAAATACACCCAACACAACTGTGTATGATCGTCAATAAATGTCACAAACCATTTTTTTCCAGATGCAGTAGTGATATTTGAGGGACCCCAAACATCACTATGAATTAAATAAAAAGGTTTTGAAGCACGATAATCTTTTAATTGATAAGTGTTTCGATGACTCTTGGATAAATGACAAGTATCACAATGAAGAGAGTTGCAATCAACAATTTTAAATAAGATGGGAAACAAATGTTGTAGATAGAGAAAACTAGGATGTCCAAGTCTAATATGCCAAAGCATAATTTGTTCTCGTACAGGCATTGAACTAGTACTACTACCACTCAAACCCTGAGCTTGTTTAATGTTGAATAGGGTCTCATCAAAATAATAGAGTCCATCAATCATCCTAGCACTGCCAATCATCCTCCCCGAGAGTTGGTCCTGAAATTCACAATGGGAATCAAAGAATATGACACGACAGTTAGAATCCAGTGAGAGTTTACTAACAGACAGCAAATTACAAGCAAGTTTAGGAACATGAAGGACAGATTTTAGTTCAATTTTGTCAGATATTTGGACAGAACCTGTTCCTGCAATGGATGAGGAACTTCCATCTGCAATTCTAACTTTTTTATTACCAGGACAAGGGTAATAAGATTGAAAAAATTGTGAAGTACTAGTCATATGGTCGGATGCACCAGAATCAATAATCCATGGTGCAAGAGTTAAGCCACAAGAGTAGGTACTAGGGGTATCACCTGTTTGGGCCAAATAACCAGTAGGAGGACCGGATGTAGGAGTGGATTTCAGCAATTGAAGAAGATGATCCACCTACTCAACACTTAGGAAATTAGCCTTTGCTTCATTGGCTCTAGGGGCTATATAGTTGCTGCCAGAGATTCCAGCTTTGCTTCTCTTCCAGTTTGAGGCTTTCTATGGAGTTTCCAACAAGTCTCTCTAGTATGGCGTGGTTTATTGCAATAATCACACTATACCCGAGGCTTATCTTCAAACCTCCTTTGGTTAGAATAAGACCGCTGTGCAGAAATATTGGCAGTGGATAGATCTGTGCTAGTAGCACAATAAGGAGCAGGGTTGGCAGCAACTAATGCAGAGTTCTCCACAGTTTCATCCTCCTTTTTTTTCATCATGACATTCCAACGACAATCTTCCCTTCGCACCTCAAAAAATACCTCTCCAAGTGGAGGTAATGGCTGTCTCCCTAAAATCCTTCCCGTAACTTCATCAAATTCATCATTAAGTCCAGCCAAGAATGTAAAAATTCTGGCATTCTCCACCATCTTCTTATTATGATTGCAATCATCAGAATTTTTCCATTCATAATCATTGAATAAGTCTAAATCCTGCCAAAGTCCCTGAAGAACATTGAAATACCTGGTCACACTGCCTTCTCCTTGGTGAGTATTGCTGATTTTCTGCTACAATTCATATATCTGAGAGTAATTTCCAAGGTCAGAATACATCTGACTAACATTGTCCCAGAGCTCCTTTGTAGTCAAATAGCACATGTAGTTGGCACTAATTTCTTCATCCATAGCATTCACAAGCCACGCCATCACCATGGAATTTTCTGCATCCCATATAGCATAGGATGGGTCTGTTTTCGTGGGCTCCTTGGTTTCACCAGTCAAGTACCCTATCTTCCCTCTCCCTCGAATATACATCCTGACTGATTGTGACCAACGTAGGAAGTTTGCCTCATTCAGTCGTATGTTTGTGATTTGGACAGAGTAGGGTTCAGAATGGGTAGGTTTTGGTTCTGGTTTGTTTTTGGATTTGGCCTCATTTGAAGTATCAGCCATGGTAAAAGGCTTGACAGCAACAGAAGAGAAAGGCAAAGATGAAGAAGGAAGAAAACCCAAGATATTAGGGGCTGATTTGAGCAACCAGAGGGAATAGGGTTTTTAGATAAATCAGAAAAAGAACCTTGCTCTTGATACCATCTAGAATGAGAGAGTAATTTGTAGGAATTATTCTCATTAAATTCGTAATATAGGTACAAGGCAGTATATATAGATTACAGCTGAAGAGAAAAATGAAAGAATAAAGTAGGAAAAAATAAATTAACTGCTAACTTATAAGGAAACTAAATCTCCTAAAATATTCACACATTTACAGCCAATATCTCCTAGAATACAGCAGAGTTGACTAGGCAGATTTTGGAAACTTTCCAACAATTACATCTGATAAGTCAGTCCACTTTATATTTTCGTTTGCTGATTTCTTAGTTCTGTTGCAGAGATACTTGTGTTCTTGCTGCTTGTGGTTGATTGCTATTTTATCTAAGCCAGTGGGATCAGTTATAATACTGGTTCATGTATAACGCACTGTTAAAGCCTCATGTTATCTCTAGCCCCTTTTGATTCGGTGAGATCGTTTGGTTACATAGATGAGATGATATGAGAAATTTGTGAATAGTAATGAAATTATTTGAGTTAAGATTTTTATGGGATTTTGGGAAATGGGAGAAAAATTTGAATAAAAGAATTATAAAGTTAAAAAAAAAAAAGATTAGAATATAATTTTCTAATATTATTTTTGTTTTGAGATTTAAAAAAGTCGACTTGTATTTTGTCTTTTATTTGAAAGTTTGAAAAAGTTGTAATGATTAGGTAATTGATTAGATGAAAATTTGAAATTGGTATTTAGATATTAAGATGAGATGAGATGATTTCAAAGGTTTGTGAATCAAACCAGGTGGAAAATTGCAGACTCCTTGCTTATGTGGTAATGACCATTCTCATTTCTCAAGGTTCTTCAATCAATCTATAGAGCTATTAGGACTTTTTATCACTCTTTTTTTCAAACTTTCTTTCTTTTCAAAAAGGAAAATGATAAACATACAACTCTTTTATAACAACTCTATTTCAATTAAGTGGTAAAAGAGTTATAAGTATATCATTAACCCGTCGAAAATATGTAGAACTATGTAATCTTAATAGAAAAATTCTAAATGCAAACGAATTTGTGCATCCATTGTGCACCCGTCAGGCACGGGACCTACAAAATGAAAACCCATTTCTATCTTCTCCACGTTCTTTTCAATTTCTATTTACAAAATCTTTCCTCGTCTTCTCGATCCCTGACGCTAATCTATCATTCTCCATTTCCCGTTGCATTCTCCCGTTCCATTCTTCTCCTTCTTTCCCCCATCTCCTCTCCCATCTCATTCTACATAACTCGATCTCCTCATGTGGTATTTCAGTTGTTATTGTTCCTTGGATGCATCTAGGATTTCACTTGCATCTGGTATTTCACCACCTACTAGTTAAATGTATTGAGCTTTCTGCTTTGTGTCGATGCTAATGGTTTTAATTAGGTTTAAAATAATTATTTAGGAGATGTGAAATTGTTTCTATTTTCGATATATATAAGTCTCAAGACAATAAACACTGAGAAACAGAGAAATGGGCTGACGGAGGCGGAGGGACGAGAGACCAACACCCAGATTGTATTTGAACGATCGTGACACATTGAATCCGATAGATTCGAGATCTCGTGTGCAAGTTATGCTGGAAAGAGCAAAGGAATGAAAAAGAAGAACCAAAATGGTCTGGAAGAACCAAGACTTTATTCCTTGGTAAGAAGAAAGAACACTTTATTGTTTCTGAAAAGTAGAAATGACATTTATGACTTCTTCTACGTTGTTTTTCATTTTAAAAACCAAAAAAATAAAAAATAAAAAGTGATGATGTCAGATTCGTGCGCATCTTGGGTGCACCAAGTTGCTTGTACGTAGCGGGACTATCTTAATGTTATTCTCTTTTCATGAGTGATATTGGGCCTGATCATGGGCTAGTCCTAATTGGACCCAACTATTATACCTCAAAAATACTACTCATTATTGGGTCCTATTTGTAGGGTGCAACCAGTTCAATCCGGTTTAATTTTGAATTTATTTTGGAACCAAATTGATAAACAATAGTTTTGAAAATTTATTAACTGATTTATCACTGAAATCAGAACTTTTAGTTTTTTCAATTTCAGTCTAGTCTAATCCAATTTTTTGTTTTGTTTATTGTTTACACTTGAGATACTACATAAATGACTTTTTCATTCATCTCTTTATATAACTTCTACCAAAAATGCTACATAATATATTATTTTATAACTTCTATACAATTTCCTAATAAAATATTATTATCTTTCAGATTCCAATCCATTAAATTCTATAAAAAATGTAAATGAATTTAAAAATAATAATAATAATTTGTTAAAAATGATATAACAGTTATGAAATAGTTGTTTATTCGTTTTATATTATTATAGATTGATATGTTACCAATCCCTTAAAAAATAAATAAATAAACTAGACCGCACACGTTGGTCTCAGGGCTGCCACGAAATTTTTGGAACAAAATAATTATACATACCAACATACTTTCTCACTTATTCATAAAAATCTCATCTTTTTTTTTTTTTTTCTTTTTTTTTCCCCCCTTCTAAGTTCTNAAAAGTCTCGGTGCAGTGAGTGCAGTGCACGCATGCATCTAAATCTGAAGTGGACTCCTTCCTTTCTCTTCTCTTTACATACACTTGATGACGTCCAACTTTTACCCTCCCATCACAGCGACACAAAATGCAGCCTTTTGGTTTTTCATATTTGTCAGGGAATGAAATATCTTTAATAATATTTAATCCCTAAGATTATATTATATTATATATATATATATATTAATATGTGAGTAATGCTGTGTGTATATTTAGAATATATAAATCTCGTATAATTAGTTTTCTTGAGAAGAAGTGTGACCCTTTATCAAAAAGTAAAATTTTTTTTTTTATGTTAGTCGCATTTTATTCATTTTTTTAAAAGAATTGTACGAGATTTGTAATCTTAAAACTAAATAAATTATTTTCTATTATATATATATGGCTATAAATGAACATGTTCTATATATGAAATATATACATGTTATCATATTATGTGTATGTATTAATAATTTATTTAGGCATATAATATATTGTTCTTATAGATAAATATCAATTAGTTACAAATTAATTATTTATAAGTTTTTAAAATCTTATAATTCAATAGATGTTCTATTTGTTTGTTGTACAAATTCAATATTAATTTTTTTATTTTTTATTTATCTAATTTATTAATTATTAAATCTTATTCAAAAAATAAACAACTTGAGTTGAGAATTTAGCTTACCAAGTGAGCTCAAACAAAGATTAAATAAAAATCTTGAATTCGAGCTCGAGTTTTTTGAGTCTAGCCGAGCTTAGCAAGCCAAAGATCCGCTCGACTTGTCTCAATTATAGTCCTATTAATATATGTCATATGATTAGGACCTATTTATGCTTTCGTGAGTTTAAACCGTAATTACTATATTATGGCTGACGAATTAATTCGATCGGATTTTTTTATTTAGTCGGTATTTAGAGCACATTATGCATATTACTTATCATGTAAATTTTGGTTTGTAAAATTTAGATTTTTAGATTTTTCTTTTAAATTAAATTATATCATATAAGTGATTTACTAGATGTATCATTCACATCAGATTAGAAATAAAATTTTCCAATTCAATTATATCACATTAATCACGATTATGGCAATTATTAACTCATGTCATCCTTAACTCCCTACGCCACGTGAGTGGAAGAATCAAGCATTTAAAGGTTGTGTATTTATAGTCATTTTATTAGTTATTATTTTTATAGTCTTTTGGTGCGATATTATCTTTACATTAAATACTAGATCAAGTAATTAGTAGATAAATAGATATTCATAATTTTTTAATATCAAATCATAATTTTTCTTTTTATTCAATCAAGTTAAGAAAACAAAGCATTGCTAGTACATTTAATGATACCATTTTATTATATTTAAAAAATGATAAATATTTTAAATGAATGATCTTTTGTAAAATAATTTTATTTTTTATAAAAAAAAAAGTTCTTTATTTAAATATAATTTTAAAAAAAAAAATTGTGAAAAAAAAATTGTGTCAATGTATTATCACTCCTCATATTAAGCTGTATCTTTTCTTTTTTTTTTTCTTTTTTTCATTTTTATTGGAATGGTATGCTTTGGTATCTTTGTCGTCTCCATTCACCCAACTCAATGGGTTGATTCTGTTCTTAAACAAATCGGCTACGCATCTCTCAGCTGGACACGTGTATTTCTGCTTTTTATGTCTCTCTTATGACGTGATTTGTTGTATTTGTATGCTCTATAAGGTTCTCGTTGGCCACTTCTTTCTCCTCTCGCTTTGATTCAGTATATTTTCTAACGGTAAGCAACTCTAACATCACATTTTTTTATGTTCTTCTTGCCTTGCTCTGTTTTCTTAGTTGTCAGAAAGTATTGCCAATGCTTCAGAAACACTATTTTTTCCAGAAGTTCTTTGAGATGTTTTATGATGGGTAATCTCTGGAGTTGAGAATGATAAGAAACAGTACGAGGTGACTTGGTTTTGCTTTACTATTTCCGCTCAGATTCATCGAATATGTATGGCTTTGTTCAACCATGAAAATAACTAATAGAGAAACTTAAATGGATTGCCTCAGATCCAGGGAACCCATTTATTTGGACCTGTTTTTTTATGGGCTTCTCTGTCACTGTTTCTCTTTCTTAATTGTGTTTGTTAGATACTGAACATTTTTTTTTCTTCATATTTTTCTGGGTTAAGTTCACTTTTTTCCTTATGGATCGAAGGGTCGGTTAAAGTGATAGAAAGAAAGCTTTTAGTCATTGTCTCTCTCCCTTTGGGTGATGGGGTTAGATAGAGAAGTGTCCCCTGAGTTAGTGTAAGTTATGACAGTCTCTGGAGGTATCTATTTATAGTCTGTAGTTTCAGGAAATATATTCTTTGATTCTCACATAATGGGAGTTTGAATCCTTTCACTGCTTCTTCCTTAGCTCCCTTAAATTTGTTTGAACTTTGCACAAAGGTCTAGGTTATAACTATAACTGATAATGGTAAATTCTGGTCATTTTTCTTTTTTATTGAAAATTGATTATTGCCTATTAAAGTCAACCTAAATATCGCTGAAACCATCATATGTTTTTCTTGAGTGCGACCCACATGAAAAGAGAACTAAAGTAGTTGGAGAAAAAGTTGTTTATGTGATTCTCGAGGGTTTGGAAACTCAAGTTTAATTGCTAAAAGGCAAGGCAAAAGTGGGGATAGGAACAAAATATCTAAGCTTGTTGCTGTTCCATTTAGGCCAGGAAATAAGATCTGTAATGAGGCGGCAGTAAAAACCCACATGGAAATCAATGGGCTCAAGCTTCTTGCAAACACAACCCCCATGTTACTAAAGCCTGGAACTCAGCCAAATCCACCTTATGGGTCAATTTCATGTGGAAAC